>WBNH01007672.1:0-22194 GCA_013401255.1 Urocolius indicus | reverse complement strand
AGGGATGCTCAGCCCAGGGATGTCATTCCCTGCCTGGCACTTGCAGAAGGAGCTGTTTTGGTCAGGGATGCTCAGCCCAGGGATGTCATTCCCTGCCTGGCACTTGCAGAGGGAGCTGTTTTGGTCAGGGATGTCATTCCCTGCCTGGGCACCTGCAGAAGGAGCTGTTTTGGTCAGGGATGCTCAGCCCATGCAAAGAGCAGTTTTTGAACAGAAGGAGGAAGCTGGGAGACAGGATGTCTTGAACCACAGCTCTCAGCAGATCTAGGGTGCTCCCTCCAGTCCCTTTCACCTGGACCAGATCCCAGCAGAAGGCACTTGGACAGTCTGTCCCAGGAACTTCGTGCTGGCAGAGCTGTGAGAGGAACTTTGAAAAGCAGATCAGCGCTATCAGCCTGATGGGAAAGCTGGGACACAGAGCAAGTCAGCCCAGTGTCCTGCAGAGCATTGGTTTCACCTTGTCCTGGCTAATTTGGGTGTGTTTGCTGTTGCAGCAACTGCCTCCATGTTGTGGAGCCGATGCCAGTGCCAGGGAACGATGTGGAGGCCTATTGCCTGCTGTGTGAGTGCAAGTACGAGGAGCGCAGCACCACCACCATCAAGGTAATCACAGAGAAGCTGCACAGATGGAAAAACCCTTGAAGTTCCTGCAGTCTCAGCCCTCCCCTCACCCTTCCCACCCCAGCACTGACCCACAGCCCTCAGCACCTCAGCCCCACGCCTTTGGGATCCCTCCAGGGCTGGGCACTGCCCCAGCTCCCTGGGCAGCCTGGCACAGGGGCTGAAACCCCTCTCAGGGAAACAGTTCTGCCTCAGCTCCAGCCTCAACCTCCCCTGGGGCAGCTTGATGCTGTTTCCTCTTGTCCTGTCACTTGTTATTTGGGAGCAAAGACCAACCCCTACCTCACTCCAGTCTCCTGTCAGGGAGTGTCAGTGCTTCTGTCTCCTCTGCCCCAGCCTGGAGCAGTGCCTGGGGTTGGTGTGGCCCAAGGGAGACTGTTCTAGTGAGCAAAATTAGAATGAGAGATCAAACATGAGAGGCAGCTGTGAAAGGAGCTTCCTGGCCTCCACAGTGTTCCTTACCTACACTGCTGATCCTTTCCCTAACTGCAGGTGATCATCATCATTTACCTGTCAGTGGTGGGGGCACTGCTGCTCTACATGGCTTTCCTGGTGCTGGTGGACCCTCTGATCCGGAAGCCAGATGCTTATACCCAGCCCCTGCACAACGAGGAGGAGAATGAGGTGAGGCTGTTGGTGCAGGGGGTGGTGGGGTGACAAGAGCAGAGCTGACAGGGAAACAGAGGGATCTCATGCTTGGCCCCCTTGGTTCAGTGTGGGACCAACACTGTTGCTTCTCAAGCCGTTAACACAGGTAAAGCTTGGTGGGGTTGATGCAGTTTCAGCACTGCAGCCCCTGGCAGTGGATTTCTCTGAGTGCAGTTCCTCTCCTGGGGGTCTTTTCTTTGGAGTCTGTGACTTTCCCACGGGTGGTTCCCTGTGAGCAACCCTCCAGCTGGAGCTGAGGGGGCTGGTGTTGAGGAGCTCTGAACAGGAGCATCTTCACTAGTACAACTCAAGCCTCAAATTGCTCCTTCAGTTGCCATTTCCCCCCTTGCACTGAGCTGCCCCTCCTGTGCCTGGGATGGCTTTGCCTTCATCTCTCTCCCCCTTCCTTGGTGCTGCAGGACGCTCGCTCCATGGCCGCAGCCGCAGCCGCCGCGGCCGGTGCCAGAGCCAACACGGTGCTGGAGCGGGTGGAGGGGGCCCAGCAGCGCTGGAAGCGCCAGGTGCAGGAGCAGAGGAAAACTGTTTTCGACCGTCACAAGATGCTGAGTTAGAGCTTTGCTGAAGATCTGCCCAAGAGCCAGGGGAGCTGCTGCTCAGGAGGGACAGCGAGTCACCCCTCGGGATGGCGTGGCCGGCGGTGGACTGAAAGCTCCAACCTTCTGTGATTGCCTGTCTTCGTAGAGAGAGAAGCAGAACAAAACACTCATCTCTGGTTTTGTCCCCTTGCCCTTCACCTCTCAGCCCAGAAGCTCCTTTGTCCTTCTGCCCACATCTGATACAGGGGTCTTGGTAAAGGGCCTTGGAAGCTGCCTGAGTCTTCCTGGGATAAAAATAGTGGGAGGATTCTTACGTGGGATAAGTCATGTGGCATTTCTCCAGGATGAAGAAGCTTCTTCCTGCTCCTCCTCCAGTCTGCACCAGTGTTCCTCAGGCATTGTGGTGCTGAGACAAGAGGGTTGTGTTGGAATAGAGGGAGGAGTTCTCTGCCAGTGCTCAGCTGCTGCTTGTACTTAACCCTGGTGTCAACAGGGTGGATTTCCACTCGGTGGAGTCTGCCCAGACTTCCACCACCATCACTGCATTGCAGGTCCTTTCTGGGTAGGTGACTGTCACAAAAAATGATCAAGTGAGGGACCAACAGGTAAGAGGGTGACTTATTTCTATCTTTTCCTGCTTTAGCAGCCAATAAAAACCACACTGGGGAGAAACCTTTCCCTTTGTACCCACGCTGCTGACCCTGGATGCTCTCACAGTGTGGGCAGGAGAGTTTTTGTCCTCTGTGAATGCTCCTCTGGGTCTGGGGACCCTGGGAATGGGACATTTGTTCTTCTCAGAACACTCCAGGAGCTCTGGCTGTGTGAAGGAAGCCAAAGTGATTCTGCAACGTGTGTATTGATCTCACTGAGAGCATTTACAGTGTGGGGAAGGTGCTGGAGTTTATCATGTAGCATCTCGGTATTAAATGCAGACAAAGATCTGTTACAGAACTGACTTTTCTTCAGGGGAAAAGTCTCACTCTGGGGCTGCCAGTGCTGAGCTGCTGCTCTCCAGGCTGCCTCCCAGGGCCCAGCAAGAAAGCTGCTGCTCCAGAGCGAGCCGTGGTTGTGGCACTGCCACAGCGCTGCAGACGTGTCCCTGGGAGGGCTCTGTGCCTGTCCATGCTCAGAGAGCCACTGTCCTGCTCCAGGACAGACCCCAGGGCCATCCTGAGCCCTGCTGCTATGCCTCAGGCAGCTGAGCAGTTGGTGCTGAAGCCTCCCCAGGAGAGGTTCCTCCTGCGCTCGTGGCAGCCGCTTCCCTGGAGCTGCTGGAGGGATCCCCCTGTCCCTCCACACTGAGCCCCACACACAGATCCAAACTGAAGCTTTTACGTGGGGGTTTTGCCTGCAGCTGTGTGTGTCCCAGAACCCTGCAGCACCTCACTGGGCTAAAACATACCCAGGGCTTCATGTTATACCAAGATGACCTTTTCCTTGTCCCGTGGTGCAGTCAGTGCACCTTTCTCCTCTTGGGAACCCACCTTCCCTCACTGTGAGTCCCTGCTGGACAAAGGTGTGAGCCACAGGACCTGCAGCCCCTGAGAGGGGGGGAAAACGGTTGTGGGGGGAGGATGGGAGAGAAATCTATTTGAGGGGTCAGAAAGCCAAGCAGGGGCTGGAGCAGAGCTGTGGGAAGGGCCTGTGGGTCCATCTGCTGGCCAAGGGATGCTGTGGAGCAGTTGCAAAAAAGGCCCCTGGTTCATTGAATCATTTTGGTTGGAAAATACTTGTAAAATCATGGAGCCCACCCTCTCCCCTCACCCTGCCCAGCCCACCACTGACCCCTGGCCCTCAGCACCTCAGCTCCACGGCTTTGCAGTAGCTCCAAGGATGATTATTCATTAGCTTTGCCCTGTGCCCCATCCTCCCTGGGAGGAAATGGTTTTTACTGCTTAGCCTGGAACTCCCAGGTCTCTGCTTCTCCCCGTGCCCCTACACTGCTCACTGGGGCATCCCCCCGAGCAGGCACAGCCTGGGGGGGGGTCCTGCTCCCAACCCCTCCACCTCCCTCCAGAGAGAGGAGGCAGCAGTTCAACTCCTTATCACTACAGAGTGAGAAAAATAAAGGAACTCTTTACTAGAAGCTGCTGGGGCTGTGGGGAGCTGCCGGGGCTGGGGGAGGCTGCTGGGGCTGTGGGGAGCTGCCAGCTCAGGGCTCAGGTGTCTGGCACTGTCCAGATGTCGATGCTCTGGATGATGAGCCACTCGCTCTGGTCTTGGGTTACCCGAATCCTCACACACTCCACAGGGCCGGTCACGGCCGTCTCCAGCCCCCTCTGCTCAAAGCTGCCGTTCTGGAAGGTACCCAGGGGGGTGTAGGTGGCACAGTCCCTGCCATCGGCACGGCGCTGGCGGCCCAGCTCCAGCAGCCCGGAGTGCAGGATGTCCCCGCGGCGCTCCGGGGAGCCCGTGCGCACCCTCACGCGGGACACGCGGCTGGGCTGCCGCAGCACCACGCACAACACGCTGCCAGCCGCCGGCTGCTTAGCCCAGAAGTAGCCCTCGGCAGTGCTGTAAGCCTTGACGGGGGTGTAGTCCTCAAACACAGACATACTGGTGAACAAAACCGCCGGAGGGTTGTCCGGCAGGTCCAACGCATCCGCTTGGAACTCGTCGTCCTCCAGCCGGTTGACGGTGCCCTGGAAGGAGGAGTAGAGGCCCATGTGCTGGAAGAGGGAAGGTTTGAAGCGAATGACGTCCTTCTGGGTGAGCAACAGACGGAAATGAACCAGCAACCAGTCGCAAGGCATCTCCTGGTAGAAGAGGAGGAGGAAACGAGCCAAGCGAGGAAGGTCGCTGGAGCGATAGAGCTTCCCGATGTAACCCAGCTTGGAGAACTCCAGCGTGGCCCAGGCAGAGCCGTCCCGGGCAGCCACGGCCTTGCGGATGGCCGTGAGGAAGGACTTGGCACACCACACGTCGTCCTCGATCATCAGGTAGTAGGAGGAGAGGTTGGCAGCGAAGGCGAACAGGAAGGCGTAGTCCACGTTCTGCTTGGACCTGAACTTCACCCGCTCCTCGGGGTCGTTGTAGTTTCTTTTGAGTCCTTCCAAAGTGGGGTAAAACTCCTGCGGCGCGTGGATGAGCAGCAGCCGGCCCAGCAGCACGTGCTGAGCAAACCTGCGGGTGAGGCTGGCGGCCACCTGCGCGTTCCAGTGCGGGTCTGAGTCGGCCAAGTGCACGACCACCACCAGCTCCTGCAGCTCCTGCGCCGTCGACTGCGTGAACAGGGACTGCAGCGTAGCCGGCAGGTAGAAGCCACGCGGCCGCCGCACCGACGCCAGGCCCACGGCCAAGAACTCTGCGAGGCAAAGGGAAGGAGAGGATCGGGCTGGAGCTGAAGCCCACAGAAGGTCTCTCATCCCAAAAAGGCTGGAAGTAGACCCCCTCCCTGCCCCAAGTGCAGCTGGGACAGAGCAGGTTCATGCTGGGATGTGCAGCTAAGATGGAGGAGATGCACAAAGCCAGAGCCCTGCTCAGTGCAGGAGGAGATGCACAAAGCCAGAGCCCTGCTCAGTGCAGGGTCCCAGAGCCACTCACTTTTGTGGGGTGACAGAGAGCCCGCGAGGAGCTGGTAGGAGATGTTGTTGAGCACGGAGAGGTCATCCCTGTCCCTGAGGATGTGCTGGGCCCCTTCCAGCTGCAGTGTTTGCAGGACTGTGTGAGAGGATGAGTCCCTAAACTCCACCTGGATGGGAGACCCCAGAGCACCAGGAATACATGTGAGCAAGAGGGAATGAAGAGAGGGGGACCCAGAAATGAGGGTGAGCCCCTGTCCTACCCCTCTGGGCTGGGGGAGGCCCAGGTGCACGGGGCAGCCCCAGGGAGAGAAAGCAGAACTGGGATGAGGTTTGGGGGTGATGTGGTACAGGAAAGGGGCAGAGCCGGGGCTGGGTCAATGTGGTGATGGGGATGGAGGATGCTCCAGTGGGATATCACTGGTGGGGGACTCACCTCCAGGGGATCCTGTTCCTGCCAGCTGCCCCCACGGAGGAAGAGGAGGAGGAGGAGGAAGGAGGCTGCGAGTGCAGCTGTGAGAGAGCGCTTCAGGGAGCATCGCATAGCACCAGGCTGCACACTGAGGCCTGTGGGAGAAAGGGGAGGGTGAGGGATGGGACAGTGGAGTAGCACCTGGATGCACCCCTGGGCCAGGACACTACAACCCAGAAAAAAAAAAAAATCACAGAATCCCAGCAGGGTGGGTGCTGGAAGGACCCTGCAGAGCTGCTCCAGCCCCAGCCCCTGCTCCAGCAGCTTCCCCTGACTCAGGGGGCACAGGAACGTGTCCAGGTGGGGTTGGAAACCTCCTGAGAAGGAGCCTCCACACCCTCCCTGGGCAGCCTGGGCCAGGGCTCCCTCACCTCAGCACCAAAGGAGCTTCTCCTCCTGTGCCAGGGGAACTTTTTGTGTCCCAGTTCGTGCCTGTTACCCCTTGGCCTGCCACTGGAGACAACAGAATAAAAGTGTCTCTCCATCCTCTTGACATCCACCTTTCAAAGGCTTTGAAATGCTCAGGTCTCCCCAGCTCCTCCTGCCTGCTGTGCTCCCCCCGTCCCAGCCACAGCCCTTCCTTGGCAGGACACGAAAACTGTCCCTGAAAGGAGGAGAGTGTCACCTTCAAGGAACTGGTGCTGCCCTTGGGACGTTTCACCCTGCAGCAGAGGTGTGTCAGGAGGCTCAAAGGCTCCTGTGTTCCCTGTGCTTTTCCCATTATACATGTGACAGGGTCTGCCCTGGAAGAGGAGAAATTGGAGACTGAGTACCTGGCCCTGTGGGGCAGACACCAGCCCCATCCCAACTCACAGAGTTTTGGTCAAAGCCTCTGTGAATGCAAAGACATGGGGGACCAAAAGCCTTCTGAAGCCATACAATAAAAGCCTGGGAGGGCTGACACCTTCCTGAGCCCAGGATGTCACCTTAGATACATCAACTTAAACACCACCTGCCACTGCTCCCAGCTCTCCAGCACAGAGGCCGGGGCACCATCTCTGCTGCTGCTGCCCTGGAGAACATGCTGGGCTTATTTTAAGGAGAAAAATCCATGTTTTCCTGCCCAAAAGTCCTCTGAGGAGTTGTCAGCATCTCAGCAGGCTGGTGCAGCACAGGATCCCCTGTCCCCACCACAGCAGCCAGCGCTGTCCTTGCCATGCTGACCTCACCCAGGAACATTCCTCATTGCTAGGAGATAAGCAATTAAAACAGAGCGAGCTGCTCTCTCCCAGGGAGGGTTGGGCTGTGCCATGGCCTTAGTGAGACCCAAGGAGAGCACAGGAGCCACCTCCTCTAGGCTTGAACCCAGCAGTGGCCCAGCTCTGGTTATTGCTCATTCCCTGAAGTGGCTCAGGGGGAAGAAGTTGTTCCTGGAGCTGCTTAAAATCTCTGTCCAGGTCACAGCAGAAGGTGGGGAGAATTGGGGGTGCTCACCATAAACCAGCTCTCCCCAAAGCCTCTCCTGCCCCTGCAGCTCATCAGCTTGGTGGGGAGCAGCTTTAGGGACCCAGCCTGGGCCACTGGGACATCACCCTGAAGCTTGGAGGTGGATGTCCAAGCCTGAAGCTCAGGGAGAGCTCAGAAGGGTGAGGCTTAGCAGCCAGCCCCAGGCTGGGCTTGGCCAGTTCCTGCTCTGGGTGATCAAAGGTTTTCCTGGCTGCCTGTGGCCCATCCTCAGTAAGGTGTTGCTCAGCATCTCCAGCTCCCATGGGCAGCAGTTTCATCCATGGAGCCTATGGGGAAGAGAGGCTCACAGGCAGAACAGAGGCTGAACAGAGCAGAAGGCAACAAGCTCTGCCCCCCACAATTATTCCCCTCTACCTGGGCTTTTGATTTTAGCCTCCATGAAGCAGCAAAGCAGCCCAAGGTGGATGGGCACAGCCAGGGGACACAGCACGGTGGGCACCTGCCTGAGATGCAGCATCCACTCAGCTGCCTCCCACAGAGCAGCCTCGTCCCAACTCCTGCCCTGGCACCTGATGCACCTTCCACTGGGGCTGTCCCTAGCAGCCACCCCCCCTCCCGTGGGGACACTGGGCTGGTGGCCAGGAGCAGCTGGTTGCCAAGAGCCACTCAGCTGGTGCCAGACAGACTGTGCTTCGGTAGGAGACTCCAGCTAAAGGGGCTGCGTGACGCAGTGGCTGCAACTCAGGGCAGCAGCAACAGGCAAGGGGGGGGAAGAGAAGCAATAAATACACAGCTCGGTCCTGGGAGGCTGTGAGGAGGCTCCAGCTGCTTCCTCCAGCGTCAGGAGAGCAGCACTGGGAGCAGGGGACAGCCAGGACTCACCTGGGTATCACCCAGCAGGGTAAGGGCTGGGTGTTGCTGCACCACAGGGTCATACCCCCATCCTCTCCCTGTGCCCCTCACCCCTTCCCCATGCTCCTCACCCCTTCCCCGTGCCCCCATCCCCTCCCCGTGCCCCTCCGAGGGGCAGTGGGTCACCCAGCCCCAGAAGTTCCCTCTCTCTCCGGCACAGGACATGGCAAATTGGGGCAGCACCATGTCCCCAGTAGGCAAACTGTGGCTGTTCCAGGCTCCTGGGAGCCAGCCCGGGACCCAGCCCCACGCTCTGGGGGGTGTTTCTGCTCCAAGGGCCGTCCCACAGGCAGGACAGGGAGGTAAAGTCACAGTTTTAGTTGCACAGGACCCTGAGAACCAAAGCTTTAGGTGAGCCCAGGTGTCCTCCAGCCCCACAGCACAGCGAGGGCTCTGCAGGAAGGCTGGTGAGGGGGCACTTGGGTCTGAGCCACAGCATTGGGGACCCCCAGTACCCACCTTTCCTGGCAGCCTCAGGGTGATCACATCCCAGGGACCAGCGAGAGGCTCCAGCTCAGCCCTGCTCTGGGGGCAGCACAGACTTACGGGTGCGCAGCAGCTGGGACAGGCGGCAGGGGCTGGTGGCCTGGCCGGGGCTCTGCCCGGGACACAGCTCTGGAGCTGCTCAGGCTCCTTTTTCTGGCTGGGTAAAGCCCCACCCCGAGCTCTCGCCGGCCTCCCGCAGAGGAGGAGCGTCCTGGGAAGCAGCCTGGCCACTGCAGCCCCACGAGTGGGCATCACCCCGTGGCACCAGCCATATGCCACCCACCCACCCACTCCCCATGGCAGCCCCACACACACACACACACACCACCCCCACGAGGGCTCTGGACAAGTCCCAGCTCTCCAAGCCAGCCATGAATGACAGGACAAGAGGAAACAGCCTCAAGTTGCCCCAGGGGAGGTTGAGATTAGAGCAGAACTGTTTCAGCCTCCCCCCAGGCCAAGCACACTGAGCCTGTGACCGTGTGAAGCTCCTGTGCCAAGCTGCTGCCGTGGGGGCACGGAGGTGAACACGCTGGGCACTCGCTGACACTGAGCTGTCGCCTCTTTTTGTTCCCATTTCTTTTCCAAGCCTTGTGCTGAGATGGCAGAAACCTCCAGAGCCAAAACTGCACCCTCAAGCAGCCCCAGGCTGGGGCTGCCAAGATTCTCCCCTAGGATGCACCCACAGTGCCACCACAGTCACCTCACACAGCCCAGCTCCCCATACACCAGACCTGGCTGTGGACAAAGCCCCTTCCATCCCCACGAGCCAACACGGGCCACGTGAGGCCATTCCTGTGGCTCAGCCTATCCCCAGCTCCTCCAACCTCCAACCTTGTTTTCCTCCCACCATTTCCTTCCTCCACAGGCCCTGCAGCACCTCACTGCCAGGTGCTCATCTCCTTCTGACACAGCAGCTCACCCACAGCATCACAACAGAGAGGAAGACGAGGAAGACCCTTCCCCTCCTCCCCTTTTCCCTCCTCCCCTGAGCCTCTCCTACCTTTGGCAAAGCCTCAGCGTCTCTTCTCTGGCTCCGTCTTCTCCGGATCCTCCCCGACAGCCCCAGCAGCTCGCTGGGGTGCACATGGGACACGTGAGGACAAAGGTGGCCCTGGAGAGATAAGGCTGAGCAGGAAGCAGGTGATGGAGCTGGGAAGGGCAGGAGGGGGGTAGCCACAGGCTCCTAGATGCCTTTTGGTTTTCCCCTCCTTAAATGCCCATCCTGGGCTGCCCATGGCTGGGGCACAGGGGGCACTGCCTGGGAAGGGCAGGAGGGGCTGGGATGGGACAAGCCAGCAGAGGTTTCTGTTTCATCCCACGTGGGAAGGAAGGGACATGGAGTGGTGACACAAACAGCAGCAGCTGCATGGCTTTTGTCAGCAGAGATGCCCCGTGACCCCCATCCCTGAGCAGGAAGGAACTGGGGCTTGGTCCTTCCTGCCCTCACAGGAAGGAAGGGGAGGGTGGGGGGGCCACAGCACCCATAGAATCCAGCATGGTGGGTGCTGGGAGGGTCCTCCAGAGCTGCTCTAGCCCCAGCCCCTGCTCCAGCAGCTTCCCCTGGCTCAGGGGGTACAGGAACGTGTCCAGGTAGGGTTGGAAACCTCCTGAGAAGGAGCCTCCACACCCTCCCTGGGCAGCCTGGGCCAGGGCTCCCTCCCCTCAGCACCAAAGGACTTTCTCCTCCTGTGCCAGCTCGTGCCCATCATCCCTTGTCCTGACACTGAGCACCAGAACACCAGCCCCATGGTCCTCACTGCCCCTGGGTGCCACAGGCAGCCCTGCAGTGGAAACCTGCCTTTTGGGGAACACACAGCAGAGCCACCAGAACCCCCTGTGGTCCCCACACACCATCTCCAGGTGCTGAGCCAGGGCAGGATTTGACCCTCTCCCTCAGCCTGCAGGAGCAGGGGAAGAACCAGAGACAAGACACAGGCCCATGTGCCCACCACAATGTGGTCCTGGCCCCACCAGCCCAGCCTGAGCCAGCTTGTCCCCTCACTCCCTGTGTGATGGGGCAAAGCCCAGATGCTGGCTGAGGGGCTGGAAAAGGGCCCTGCAGCCATCTTCCCCTGCAAGGGCCACGGCCCAGCCTCAGCACCCACATACAAGCCTGGCTCCCAGAGCCTCTCACAATCCTCCCTCTGAACCAAAACCTGCTGCTCATGCTCATGCATTATTAGAGAAGTGGCTTAAAAGAGGCTCAAAGGCATATTTTGGCTTCTTGGAATAAACTGAAGAAGAGAGAAGCCCCAGGTGCAGTTTTGAGAGGGGAACAAAGCTGTGTAGACACAGGCCCAGGGCACTGGGAAGGACCAGTCCCACCAGTTGCAGCCAGGGACGAGTACTGGGGTGGGACAGGAATGAAGGGACTCACTGCAGGTACTGGCCACCCTTCCCACAGCAGCCAGCCCTGGCCCTGCTCCCTCCCACACCTGATGCCCTCAGGCAGAGGAGCAGGAGAGGCCAAACCTGCACCTGCACGGCTGCCCTGGGGAAACCAGAGCCAGGATGGATCCACTTACAGCCCTTCATTATTCAGGAGCTCAAGCAGGACATAGAGATGAAGCAGAGCCCCCAGGCAGCATGGTCAGCATCAGAGCTCCAGCCTTCCAACTTCCTCTTCTGCACCACAAAGGCAACCAGCACTCAGGCCAGGCTCTGCTATGGTGGGAGGCAGCTCCATTATCCCAGCAGGTTTTTCCTTTCCCTCTACTTCAACTGCTCCAGTTTCAAAACTCACCTGTTGGATTGAGACAGGCTCAGCAAGCAGCCAGACTGAAGTGTGAGGCAGGAGTTTTCCCAAGTGTGTCTGTCTGGAGTCAACATCACAGAAACTCTTACCACAGATGCAAAGTTGGGGAAGTCCTTGGTGGTGATGTGCAGAGCAGAGGCAGGTGCAGGGGGCTCCTGGCAGGCAGCTACACCAGGGCCACGGCACACACCCATCACATGCAAACTGAGATGGCACAACTCCCTCTCTCCTTCCAGCAGCTTCACTAAACATTACACATGGAAAAAAGCTCCTTCCACTCGAGGTTACCCAGGGTTACCATCTCCACCTGCACTCCAGTGCCTCCTCTGGACTCAGCAGCAAAGCATCTACCCACTGAGTGACATCTCCAGCCTGATCCATGCTGAACACCAGTCAGGCCCAGCCTGTGCCCCTCTCCCTTCTCAAATCAACCCTGAGCCACAGAACATTCAGAGGCTGCTTCTTCCTCACAGAAATGACATTTGTTTAGTCAAGGATCGGATCACCACCTCTGGGCTTTCCAGTGTCACAGGCCAACACTGCTCCACTGCTCTTAGAAAAGACAGAGTCAGGTCCTTCAGCACAGCTTCAGCTCCTGTAGCTTACCCCCTCCGTCTCCTCTCCCTCCCTCTGTTGTTCTTTGCAAAGCACCTTCTGCTTTTAAGGGTTTAGATCTTCTTTTCAAAGAGGAAACACCAGTGTGAGTGCGTGGGAGGATCTTTACACTCAAGGAAGACCTTTGCCTTACAAATCCTCTTTGACACACTTCCTTTGTCTGATCATTTAGGCTTTGTTCTCTGCTTAAACTCATCTTTCTTGGGCTGGGAACTATCCCTCCTGTCGCAGGCTGCTGCTCTGCTTACTGCTTCTCCTCACTGACACGGCGGGTCTGGGCACAAGCTGCTGCAGGAAAACAAAGAGGGATTTGGTTTGGAAATGGTTTTCTGGTCACATGAAAGCTGGAAAGCAAAACTTCCTGCTTCTTCCCCACCGACAGACAACAGGACCACTTTGATTAGCACCAAAAGGTTTTTTAAATGAACAGTTCCAGGGAGCTCCTTTCAAATCATAAAAGGTGAATTTTACATAAAAGTGTGTTTACAAATAGTTTCTGCTTTACACTCAGCTCTGCCCTTCACTGACCAGAAGTTATGTACATACACACTAGATCAGCAGCTTCAGCCACTCCAAGGACACCGCAGGATTTATTTCACAACTAAAACCCAGGATCTCCCGTGTTCCCGAGGAATCTTCTTCAGCCAGATGGAATCACCTGCAGGCTCCTGCAGCTTTGGGACAGCACTAAGCTTTGGGAGAGAAAGGGTACTGTGGGTGCCACCAATCCAGGAGCCTGACGCTGTGCACGGGGTCCAGCACCACCTGCACACCCTGCTCCAGCCGCGGCTTCTTGCCGTTGCGCACGGGCGCATCCTGGAACACCAGACGCACGCGGTGGTGTCGCATGTCTGTGCTCACGTTGATGGTGAACTGTGAGGGAACAGGAGAGCAGACGCTCAGAGACAGAGCCCAGGAATGGAAAATGCTCTCTAGATCACTTGTGATCACCCACAGTGGGTGTGAAAATGGATTCTCTTTAGTTACATCAACACCGTAAATCAGAGGGGCTGAGGCTGGAAAGGAGCTTTCAGAGGATGGAGCCCAACTGTTCAGCCACCACTGACCTACAGCCACCACTGACCCACAGCAACCACTGAGCCACAGCCCTCAGCACCTCAGCCCCACGGCTTTGGGATCCCTCCAGGGCTGGGCACTGCCCCAGCTCCCTGGGCAGCCTGGCACAGGGGCTGACACCCCTCTCAGGGAAACAGTTCTGCCTCAGCTCCAGCCTCAACCTCCTCTGGCACAACCTGAAGCCTTTTCCTCTTGTCTTGTCACTCGTTACTGGGGAGCAGAGCCTGACCCCCAGCTCCCTGCAGCCTCCTGTCAGGGAGTGTCAGAGAGTGCTGCTGGCTGCCCTCAGCCTCCTCTTCTCCAGGCTCAACATCCCCGTTCCCTCAGCCCCTCCCCAGCACCCTTGTGCTCCAGCCCCTTCCCCAGCTCTGTGCCCAGCTCTGGCCATGCTGCAGCCCCTCAGTGTTTATCCAGAACACACAGAAGTGTTTAAGGACTGACTCCCCTTGGGTGAGTCTCTGATGAAACAATTTAGATGTAATTGCTTATTTTATTCATCTGAATGGACAAAACACCACTTCAGAAAACCACAGAGGTGAGAAAATGGCTTTTAACAGTTCTCTTGTAGATTTTCTGATTGCACACCACCAAAGAGGTGTCCCCTTATCTCCTTCCAGAAACTGCACATGCCAAGTTTGTCTGGCACATTTCTCCATCACTTACCAAGGTAAATGTCATACCCATGACTATTGGCACGAATATGAAGTTGAAGGTGGTGATCTGCAGCAGACAGCAATCCTGATCCGGATTTGTATGGACTTCCTCATACTGAATCGGTGGCTGAAGCCCTTTGCAACACTTGCTCTTAAATCTGGGAGACTTGAGAGAAAAAAAGAGACACTTATTTTACTAAGCAGGATCCCATGGTGAGAGTCTGGCTGCTTCTCACACCAGTGCTGACTAGCAGGTTCTCCCTGCATTCCCACACACTTGGGCAGAGTGTTAAACACAAAGGGAGTCAGAGTTGCCATTGTCTGAACTCATAAGAAACCAGTCAGAGCCATTCTGGTTCATCTTTCATACCTGCTTTTTGAACTTGAAGTTGAATTCCCACATTGCTTCTTGTCTGTTCCCTTCAATCTTTTTGCACCAGAAAAGCAGACACTGAGGTAGGAAAGAAAAAAAAAAAAGACATAAGAAACACCAAATTATGCAACTTAGAGGCACCACTTGAAGTTTTAGGGAGCACAAAGGCTTCCAATTACAAACAGTTACACAGGAGCAGTTAGGAGCCATTTCTTCCAATTGATTATGTTCAAAGAACACACTCAGCAGTTTAAATGTCCCAGTTTGAAGTTGGCCAACTCATCATGCAACTGGATGATACAACATGTTGCCACTGATGTCCTGAACAGAAAAACCTCACGGTGCAATCTGTCCCTTTTGTAAGGCAGAGCTGAGATTCACCCCTCTCCCCCACCCACCAAGAGCTCCCATTAAACTGGGCTCCAAGCAAGACCAAAGTGAGGAACAACTGAAGCCAGAATAAGGATTAAGAAGGAGAGAATAAAGAGTAAAACACAAAGACCAATCCATGACCTCTAAGGGGATAGATGAGGGTTCCTGAGCCCTTGTGGTGTCAAAAGATGGCCTCAACATCACTAGGCACTGACTGTTGTACTTCAGAGTATAAAAACCCTGCCAGGACAGTCCAGTCTGATCAACCTAACTGCTAATTTTTAAAAGAAAATGAGAAAAGGGCTTCAAAGAGCATCAAAGGTAAGTAGCACTGTGCTCCCATGCAGGCATACAGCAGGAGTCCTCCAATTTAACCCAGTTATCACTGTGTGGTCCACAGGACTCAGCCCAGCATGCACCACTCCTTCCAGAGCAGGAGACTCAGCAGAACTCCTGGATTAAACCCAGTAGGAGAGAAATTTCCTGATCACCAGTGATTAGAAACAACTAGCCTTCAACAGCCCAGAAAAGAATCTGGCAAGTCAGCCCAGCAGTGACTGAATGTGTTTCCACACCACAGATGCCAGCCCTCCACAGCTGGTCTTATCTTTTAACAGTGTCAGCAGGAAAAGGAAGAAAAATGTGGGTAAAGATAAACCCCCCATGACCCACACACAGTCTTTCCCATGCCAAGAAAAGGTCTGACTGGGTTGCAGGACAAAGCACACATTGAGTTTCACTCCAGAAGAGCGTGTCCCTGAATGAAACAAAGCCAGAGCCAACCTCCACCACAAGGCTCCATCACCAGACACTCCAGGGGATACAAGAGCCTCTACTCCACAAACAATAACCCTTAAAGGACCTTTATCTCAACAATCTTCCTGAGGTGAACAACAAAGCTCCACGCTCGGAACCATGCATCCAGTAACCTCTGCCTTCAGACAAAAACATCCTCCAGATCCTTTCTTTAAACTCAGGTGAGCAGCAGTGGCATTTGTAGTTCACTTGCAGAGACAGCCTGGTCTAGGAACTTGGTGTGGTGATGGCAAGCAGTGAAGGACAAAACGGTCAGTACCTCCTAAGGGGCAGAGGATGTCGTCCACGGGTCGGCCGTCCTGCCCTTCAGACGCGCCGTGGGCCTGCCGCTCCGCCAAAAATAAGGGGGGTGTCTTTAAAGGGCAAACACTTCTGCTGACACCATAACGGCTCCAGTGTCCCACACAAGCTAGGCTAGGGAAAGAAAAAAGGAAATTAAAGAGGAAAAGCTAAATTTGATAACAACCCAGGGCTGGAGGCTCCTCTTGCCACATGCACTTTACACAGGGCATTCGCCGGTAGTTTTAACGACCCGTGAAGGTAAAACCAAAGCCCATGGAAGCCAGAACATGGGGAGGCAATGACAAATACTCCTCCATACCCACTGTGCCCAGGCATTTCTGTGCACAGGAACACAGGTGGAGCTCAAGAGTCTTGCAAGGCTGTAGTACAGCAAGACCAGACTCAGCGTGGCCCTTTTATGCCCCAAGGGTTGAGGTGAAACAGCTCCTGTTGTAACAAAGCCTCGTCACCTTTTAATTTCCTTTTTTTTTAAAAAGCAGGATCATAAGTGACTTGCACTTGAAGAATCTTCCTCAAACTGTTAGTACAGTAAGAAGCACTAGCAGTGGGGCACCAAAGCCGTTATGATGTCAACGTGAATGCTTCCACAACGACCCCACCGGCATCACCTCAGGGTTTCTACCTCTCACAGCCACCCTGGCCAGATCCCAGCAGTGGTTGGGAATCCTCAGCAGGACTATGGATAAGGTGGAATTTTTCTAAACAGGTTTGGCTTGCTTTCTTTTTTAAACAAGATGATACCCAGCCTGGGGATTTGGGATGAGAAGGAAGAGCTCTGGATGCAGAGATAAGACTACCCACAGAAGTGTGTGCTCCTGTCCTGCTCTACAGCACCACCTGCCTGTGGTACTGCTCAACTCTCCCTGAGCCCTGTGACTTTTTTTTATCCCTACTATCCACCCAGGGAGAGGAAGAAAGAAAGGAACATCATATATAGATAGATGAGGTTGCTCTATTTTGTGTGGAAAAGGAAGTCCATCCCTTGAACAAAAACCACCTCACTTTGACTCAAAATAAAAAACCCTCATTCAACAGGTTTTTGACTTTGGACTTGGAGGGTGGAGAATTCACATTGTTGCTCAAGCTGCTCACAGAGTATCAGCCAGTTGCAAGTTAAAACCAAACAAGAGACACAGAGGCATTTCAGTTAATGGTCCACAGCAATTAAAGAGGAATGGATAAGCAAGTGCTCCAAGCTGGGATAGCAAAGGGAATTGCCTGCCCACACCAGAGACAAACCTTTCACAGCCCAACACAACTGCAGCCCCAGTCCCAAAGCAGACATTGCTCTGCATATTTGCCATGCTCACAACCCCAGTGCCCTCCGACATCAGAGATGAGGGGTGACCTGCAGGAGCACAGTGTGAAATGACTCCCTTTGACAGGCTATCACAGGCACTTCTGAACTCTCCAGATGCCTGCTACAGAGAAAAGACGTATTCTGGCAGCCAGTGTCAGAATAAAGCAGAAGATATAAAAGCTGATCCTACTGCAACCTCCTTTCAGCAACAAATTTGCAAGGGAGGAGGGGAGAGCTGCAAATATCCCCAGCAGTTCTGACGTTCAGTGAGGTGCCTTTTTGCTTGATTTGCAAAGATCCTGCGGTCAGAACTTTGGCAGAAGTTACCCAGAAGAGTAAGCAGAGTCCTCTGCCACAGCAACTACACAGACACAGGTAACCAGCATGCTTTTAAAAAACAACTATCCAGAGTTAGTATCATCTGCACTGAAGCTCCACTGGCAACCACCTCAACATCAGCTACTGTTCTTGTAGAAAGAGAACAAGAGAAAAACCCCAGAGAGACACCTCAGACATATCCAACTTCCCCCCGGTGATTCCACTTACTCTGGAATTTTTTAAAGTGCTGGGAGTACTGTCTGGAATAGCTGGATTCCTGGAGACTCGAGAGGCAAAGGGCTCATACATGTGGTAGAGAGACCGGATGACACAGGCACGGAGACAGTGCAGCTTCTCCATGGACTCCGGGCGCAAGCGGAGGGGCAGGTACGCGTCCAGACTGTAGTGCCTGAAACAACCAACCACAAACCCAGCACAGGCTGCAGGGTCAGAATGCCAGAGACATGCAAGACAGAGCCAGGGAGATTGATGTGGAGAGAAAAGTGAATAGTGGATTGACCAGAGAACCTTTGGGTCAACTCTGAGCGTTTCAAGGGTGTTGCACTGCTGACATCGTGTGACAGTCTCCAAGGCTTCACTTGCAGCACAGAGGTTTCCAGCACACACATATCCTGCCACAGTTCCCCAATAATTCCTTGCAGACAGTTTGCCCACGGAGATTAGATGGTGTTTTAGCTACAGGGGGCACAAAGGCCTCACTTTAGCTGAGCTCAACTGCATGCTTGCAGACAACTGCCTCAGCAGTCTGAATGCCTGTGCTCCAGGGTCATTTCCTGATCAGATGCCAAAGGAGCTTTTGCTTGGGGACTTCACACTAAAACAAAGAGGCAGAGGATGACCATGGCTGCTTTTTGCTGTGTACTCCTGCTGCTTGCACTTGCTGGGTAACAGAGAAGTGTAAAGCAAATGGTCTGTACTGAAGAAAAGCCCAAGTGACACACACTAGGACACATCTGTTGCAAGTTCTGACCATCTCTCTGCTCTTCTCTTACTTTGCTTACAACTGAATCCTGCCACTGAGCTCAAAACGTGCCTTGGTCTCTCTTGGGCCACCCTAATTACAGAAAGGTGGCCATGATCAAAGCATGTGGCAGGGCAAGTTTTCTACTAGCACTGTTTGCCCATGTTTCAGTAAGGTGATGGCACTGACCTTTCTTGAAGGGCTTTACACACAAAGCACACCATTACAAACAGGAGCATGTGGGCCATGGCTGGCAGAAAAGCACACAGTGCTTTGAAACTGCATATGGAGCAGGAATATGCCACAGATCCATTTTCAGATCCAAAACAGATGTGATATGTGAGTCTGTGAGGCCCACACCCACCAGGTCAACATGCAAACGTTACAGAACTGAAACCTTTTGGGAATCACTCCCTGATTCACAGCTCTGCAGAGAGCTGGCCCTTGCTGGAGCTTCCTACAAATGGTAGCAAAATTCTCTCTGGAGTCTCACCTTCTGTAGAGCCTGGTCCAAAAGGCAGCAGTGCAAGTAACAGTCCAGGCTTTCTTGCAAATCAAAGAAAACCTGACAATGTCTTCAGGGCGAATGTAGGAAGCCAACAACAGCCAGATATCGATGGGGTATTCCTCTCCACCACCTCCTTCAGGATCTTCTAAAGGCAATGAAGGTGTGTTACTATAGTAAATAACCTCTAACAAGTCATATCTAGGGTAAGCAGCTGAAATCTATCAGCCAAACAAGCCCAAGTAAGTACAACTAGCCTGGAAGTAGGAAGCATTAACATGACACACACAGAAGATGCAGCTGCCTTCCCCACAGAGTCCCTCAGGAGAGGCTGGGGACCATACCTTTGTGCCTTTTGCTCTTCTTTTTCCTGGAGGCAGCTCGCCCATTGACGTTTTCCTTTGCATCCATTTCATCACTGCTGTCACAGGATTCTCCTGACACAGACAGAACTTCCTCAGCAGGAACACAAGAAGCTTCCAAACCACAGAGGGATTTTACTAGAACAACAAACAGTGACACAGTAAGGAGATCAGCAGAGAGAAAAAGATGAGCCTCGTGCAGGAGGCAGTGGAACCACTACCACTGCTAAGAGTGCTAACTGCATTAAAGCCTTCTGGGGAGTGACACAAGCAAGTAAATCCTGAGCCTGAGGATTACCTCTTCAGAGGCAGATTGGCAGGGGTGAGTGAGCTGGAAACATAATTGTTCCTTCTTTAAAACAAGAAGCTGAATAATGAGGATAATCACCAGCACCTTAAGCAGATGATGCCACTGGTTTAGCTGAAGCTGTTGACAAGTGGAGTAAAACAACATTCTACTGTGCTAACTGGTTGCCCTGCATACCAGAGCTTCCCTGCATGAGCACCCTTCAACCCATCCAGAGCCAGTGCCTGCTCTGTCATTGTTTTATGTACACAGAAGAGACACACTCCCTTCTCAGCAGGAGCCTGTGCCACTGGCACACAACGCATCAGCAATGTAACTCAAGTGTCAAGCACACAGGAGCTCCACTTATCCTGGAAGTGAAGGGAAACCCTCTGGCCTAACAAGGAAAACAGCAAGCTGAGTCAGTTTGGTTTGATTCAGGTTTTTTTGCTGCCTCTGGGGAGATGTTCAGACACATCCCTGTTAGGAGATATTCTTCTTAAAATTTGATCTGTAAACTGAGAGCTCTTTAGGGCAGAAAAATCCACAGGAGAGGCAGTAAAGACAGTCTGGAAATAGAAAGGTGCAGTGTTGTGTCACAACTGGACACTGTCATAGAGAGACCATCACTGGAACAGAGTTCCAAACACTGTGCAAAGGGTCTGGAAAATTCATGACAAAGTAGAATTTCAACCTAATGCCCTGGGACTTCTCCCATGAAACATCTGACCATGCCCCAGGAGCCTTGCACTGCACAGGCTTTTCTAACCTCGCACACACACTGAAGCCCAGGAAGGTTTTATCCATCACAGTTGGGGTCACCAGAGAGCAAGAGGTGCTGTTTGAATTAAAAGCACAGAGTAGCAGCAGAAACTGACCATGAATAAATTCAGGCAGGAGATGTTCTCATGTGTAACCACAGAGGAGGTTTTGAAAGCCACACTCTGCAAAGGAAAGATTGGTCACACAAATGTAGTCACACACCAAATCACACTGCACTGCAACCCTGCAGAGGCAGGCACCCTCTCTTCATCTTCACCCTATCTCAGGCAGTTAGGATGAGGCATGGAAAAAAAAAGCTCAGCAAAATTCCACCTTGCTCCCCTCCCCATGAAGCTACACACAGCCTCATGTTGACTTGGAGCCAAGAGACAGGAGGTGAGCAAGTCCAAAGACTAAAGCTTCCAGGGCAGAGGCTGCCTGCAGTGCTCAGGCCACGGCAGGCTGCACCAGATAAGGCTGCACCATGTGTCATGACCACAGCAGATAAGGCTGTAAGCACAGCCCTGGGGCTGGGGAGGAGAGACCCCAAGGATCCCCACATGAAGAGGGGAAAGCCCCAGTGACTCTGCACTGTAAAGATGTCAGAAAGGGGTGAGCAGGGAACTGCTGGGACCTGGAGTCCTCTTAAAAGTGTGGAGGTGAGGCAGAAAAAAAGAAGAGCAGGCTTTTAGGAGAAGGGTTAACCTCAACCATTCTGTGAAAAGACAAGAGTTTGCCAAGTATGATGCTGAAGTGCAGTGCCTTGGGGACTACCTCAAAGACAGAGAATATAAAAGGGTGAACAGGAAAGGCAATGGGAAAAGGGATGCCCCCAGGCTATTAAAAGGAGACAACAACAGAGGGAAGTGTCCAGATCCTGAGAGCTTGAGAAAGAGCAGCTAAGAAGGATACTCACCAGCACCACTCCCCACGACATGCACTCATACAAAGAGCCTTTTTACCTTAATTATGTAATCTTTCAGCAACATACCAAACAGTTTCCACTGTGAAGGGTTTAGTTGTCACAGACAATGTAACATCATTCACTTCCACCATGTGTGACCAGCTATGTTTAAAAGCCAAGGCCTAAACATAAAGATTTCTCAAAGCAAACAGGTTGTTTGCTCAGGTTACTCCCAGTAGTTAAAAAGCAAGGAGGAAACAGATAAGCAGATAATGCAATACCTTTCCAGGAAGCTGCTTGTTTACACAGCTCACCAGAGAAACAGCAACACCCTCAAAAGACCTCCTTGCAGATTAGAGCAGACGGGAGAAACACATTTGCCAGAACTACCACAACCTTGCTCCCACTGCAAAGAATTTCACCTGAATAAAGTTGTCTGCAGTGTTTTTATGAAGTCTTTATATAAAGCTTTAGTTAGAGAATCGCAGGATGGTGGGGGCTGCAAGGGCCCTACAGAGCTGTTTCAGCCCAACTCCCTGCTAAAGCAGGTTCCCCTCCATCATGGGGCACAGGAACCTGTCCAGGTGGGTTTGGGAACCTCCTGAGAAGGAGCCTCCACACAAAAGACTCCTCCTATCAAGGAGTTATTGCATGTTATCATGCAGTTATTTCCTGCATCAAACAGGAGACAACACCCTATAGTAGAAAAAGGCTTTCTATTTCAGGCACTAACAAGGACTCAGCAATTCTCACTGGGCTTCCAACAAGGCTTCCTGCAAATCCTCTTGTCTGAGATCCTTGGCACCTGATTGTGCAGAGGAATGCAGACTCATTTTCAGGCACTACAGGACAGATTTCCTCCAGCCTAGGAAGGGAAGTTTCCCAGCTCACGCAGAGGCAGCCAGAGGAAGGCAGGACCCCCCAGCAAACACTCACCTTCCTGCTGAACTGCATTGGCCACGGCTTTTTTCACTCGCCCGGATTTCACGACAGCTGGGTCTGAGTTTGCATAATCTGCCACCGTCACTGCAGGAGAGCGAGCGAGCGGGGAGACAGGGCATCAGCGGGATTATGGATTACAGGGGAGGGGAGAGAAGGGTCTGAAAGCCCAAATCCCTCAAGGAGGGACACTCCCCATAGGAGCAGAGGCTTGAGCACGTAGTACACAAGCAGAAGGTGCAGGA
>WBNH01007671.1:111966-141516 GCA_013401255.1 Urocolius indicus | reverse complement strand
CAGTCTCCGGCCACAAAGGCCGAATGGTGGCCGGCGCCCGCGGGAGAGGCTGCGGGGAGCGGGCCGGCACACACAGGCTCTCCCCGAGTCTTTAATTCGGGCGCTGGTGATCGCTCTCTCTCCAGAGTTAGGATTTGAGTGTTTGCTGGACTGACGTATGGTTTTGTTTTTTTTTTTCATACGTGGTAAGTTTAGTTTGCCTCGAAAAACCCCGTGTGTTAGCCTGAACTACAAGTGGGTGTGTAAGTGTGGAGGAGCCTAAGCCTGGTCTCCTCTATGCGTATCGTGGAGTCATATCACTAATAGATGCAGTTAACAGCTTCTGCCCTAGATAGGCCTGGGATTTTTTTCAAACTATGTCAGAACAGCTCGTTTCCAGAACACAGGTATAGGAGCTGGGTGCAGTGGCTTTCAGCTTTGCGTTTGATTCAGCTAACGTTCTTTTACTTCAGGCTGTTAACTGCAATATGGAAAATGCCACGGACGTTGAAATTAATACCTCAATCTCAATTTTCTAAAGTAACTTGTGAACAGGTACTGGGAAACTGTGAGGGAAGGCAGTAAAGTGAAAGAAAAAAAAAATCATCTACTGCAGAAATAATACACAGTGATTTACAGCTCCTGTGTGGCTCCCATAGGGGTTTTTAAAAGCAGATCGTCAAAACTGAACCTAGTAACATTTTAGCTCTGTTACTCCTTCCTGACACTTGTCCCAGTGTGAAATAATACAGGGGAAAAAAAAAAAGCCTAATCTCAACAGCTGCTTTTTCTCGAGTCTTTTAAAGTACAGAATAAAGGAATTAAATTTGGTAACTTCTTGGGCTTCAGCTCCTTCTAGCAAAAAGTTGGACTTTGAAAATACAGTTAATAGTATTCATTTTTTATCAAATGCTTTTAGCTTTCTAAAAAAACTAAGATGCTGAAGGTCTAAAACGCAACGTTTTTAGTACACTTCTTAGCTTTTTAAAGATTCTTTAATGCTGAAAAGACTTCCCATTGTAGAACACTTGTTCTTTTATATTCATTGCATAGAAAAAGCAGTGAAAGTACATCCCCTCCTTGACCTAACGAGTACACTTTAATAAACCTCCTTAGTGACCTTCTGAAGTCCTGCTGTTTCAAAGCAAATAGGTTATGAATCTTCATTTATCTCTCTGTTTTCATTTGTTTAACGTACAAATAGCACGGGTCACCTTATGATGGGAAAGGAGTCGGCTTCTAGAAGGAGGAGGGAGGTACTAATGTGTTTATTGCTGTGGATTGGATTTGACGTTCTTAGGTTGTGGACATTTTACTGCACTTTGCCTGCATCTTTACAGTTCCAAGATTCTGTTAACGGAGGAGCCCTTTGCTCAGAGCATCAGGCTCTGAGTTGCTATGTGAGATGAACTGGATTCGTTTACTTGTCTGTCTAAATGTAAGAACTACCTTTCCCTATGTGTTATTTGAAGATTCCTAAAATGACGTACCAACTCTTGCTCGTGGAGGACTGTATTCATCTGGATAAGTACTGATCCTTGCTCTTGTACATTTGTGAAGTAATTGGTTTGCTGTAACTGGAAGGGGAGGGCAGGTGTGTGTGTGTGTGGATGTATTGTTGAACGCACACGAGCATGTTCAGTACAATCCAGAGAGTAGTTAGCCTGTGTAAGGGCTTTAATTTTTGTAATGAAAGAACTGTGATCCTTTGGGTGGGGTTGAGGTCTCAAGAGCATGGATCATGCAGTCCCCTCCACATCTCCTGGCCTAGTCCTAGCGTCATTTCAGCCTTTTCACGTTTCCAGGGTTTCTAGTGCCTTGATCTAATCCATGATTTAATCCAAACTGCAGATGTTGCTTTTATCAGGGTTTTGATGAAAATGATGCCACTGTGAATATTATATGCAATCACAGGACATCCTGTCATCTGGCTCCTCATATTGGTTTTGTGTGTGCTGAAAATGAGGAAAGTTAGGGAATTTAATGAAAATCTGACTCTCTTGGCAGCCTGCAAATGTTAGGAGATAACTCTGAAATGTACTTCTTTACAGTTCATGGCATTGTCTCTCCTGATATGTGATTTCTGAGATGATTACAACTCAGTATTCAGTAACCTGATGAAGTATCAATGCAAGTTCTTATCCTACAGCCTAACACTTAGAGGATCAGCATTCTGTGCTGTAGTATTCATTTATGAAAGGTAATTTCCACGTTCTTTGTGTTCATAGCTGAAACTGTTAAGTCCTTTGATTTCGGTGTATTGACGAACTTCAGTTTTTCTTGTTTTAACTGTTTCAGAAGGATTTAGCACTAATCATTTAAAAAGTTGAATTGAATTGTGTTCTTAACACTTCTGGTTTAAAGAAAATAATCACATAATAATCAAATGTTCCTTTGTTTTGTTTTTTTTCTCCTTAAGTCACCTCGTGCTACCTTGGTGGATGGCTTGGCCTCTTGAATAGCTCAAGACTCTTGGATGACCACACTTTATGCAAAATCTGGAATCTTCCTGCCTGGACTCCTTTCTGTTTTCTGAGGGTAACTGCTTGTATGTTTTTATGAAATCATATCTTAGGTGCATGACACATGTTCTGGTAGTCAGCTTGTAGATGTTCATTTTAGGGGTTAAAATGGTAAAGTGAGAAATATGTTTTAGAAACGTGGGTGTGTCATATCAATGAAGTGCTTTAGGTTTACTGAATAGTATAAGCTCTTTGGTTTGAATATTCAGACTTTTAATTACCTTTATAACAAGAAGGTACTATAATGCAGCAAGGAATTTAACACTGCCATGACATCACAGTTCTGGAAAATCTGTGAGCTAATCTTATAGCAAGGTCCCCACTGCTCGGCTGCTGAAATTTAGTGTTACAGCCTTGTCTTCTGAGAAGAAGGTGCTTTGAATACCAGAAAAGATTTGTTGTGTGCCACTCTGATAGACAAAATTTGGAGTGTTTTTCTGATTTGATTATTGAAAATTATTTATCTAAATATCCCATACAGAGAGTTTGAGTGAATGTGTGGTCCTCTGTCAGGAAAAGTAAACTTTTGGGTTTTTCTTGATTGCTTTTACTGTTGGTGGTGGAATTTATCAAGTATGGGCATACTCTTTTGATACAGTTAATAAGCTGTAACTTTTGTTACTAGGAGAGATTTATTTAGATCACAGTAACCCTAAAACTTGTGTCAGTCTATGTAGGTGAATACATCCAGGGTGTCTGTATTTCAAAATAAATAGATACTGTAAAGAAAAAGGATTGAGAAGTGTTCAGGTAATTAGAACAAGCTGTGCATATGTATGTCATCACATTTCCAGTTCTAATGATTATTTGTCTCTCCAGTGAGATGCTTTAGTGGAACCATGGTGGTTTGGTGGTTCTTGTTTGGATTCTTTTATGTTCTCATTTAATTTCAGTTTACTACGAGGGTTTCTAGATTTAGTAAATCTTCATCATGTGTTAGCTTTTGCTAACTACTGTTGATCCTTAGTTGAAAAGCTTCTGGGCCCTTCTTTCACTAACAAAGCAAAAAACTAATTCACTCAAAACTCCTGAGAAGAGATTGGTAAATGCAGTCTTGTTAAAAATATGCACCTGTGAGCTTTATTTGTAAATGTGGAACTAAATACACAAGTGTAGAGAGGGGAAGAAGGAGAATGGTGACAGTGGTTTAGTTTGTTTTGTTTTCAGGATGGAAGCTTTTCTCTACCTGACACTGGTACTGCCTCAGCAGCTCTCACGATTAGCCTCTAGTGATGGGTGTCAGCTGCTGAGACTATTGTTCATTTACTGTTGTAAACAGCTCAAATCCACTTGTTTTAGCTTGTGGAAGGTACACATCTAACACAGGAATTTCTTCTCCAGAGTGAAGTGTCGTGATCTTTAACTTTGCTGCGATACTTTGTAAAGCAAAGCTCTGGGAAGAACTTTATGAAATCAAGTGGGAGTGAGGAACTCAGGAAGATGTCCTTTAAGTGCAAGAAGTTTCCAGTTCCCATGAGACATAACATAAATGGATTGTGTGTGGGAGTTCAGGCTAACTTTTAATCAAGGTAGAACTTACTCCCAAGCACTTTGTAAACATCATTTTGGTTCCTAAAATATTAGTGTATGGTACATATTTATTCTCTACTGCCATAAATAGTTAAGTGCCAAGTGGGAAGGTTATGAATTCTGTGCTAGGCTTAGTCTTCCTCTCACTCATTTCCTCTACTTAATGAACATTATTCACCTTACTCTTTATTTTCAGAATACAGGAAAGGATGTGAGGTACATCCATAGGGGTGTGGCTTTTTTTTCCCCGCTGTGGTTTTGGGGTTGGTGTTCGGTTGGTTTTTTTAAGTCTGAACAGTAGCATACCTTGGTTCTGTGTTGCAGTTGCTTTAGTAGTGGCAGAGGTCGGGATTTGGTGACCAAAATGCTGCCATTAACTCTCCTTTCTTTGAGCAGCTATTTTCTGGTCATTTCTAACTTCTGTAAAGAAGTTGTTACATAGGAGTATAGGTATGGGAGTAAGCTGGTAGGACTGCACTCACTCCTCCCTGCATGCACCCTTTTAAGCACTTGTGCCTTCTCCAGCAGTTACTCATCTTGCCTAAACTGGGGCAGTGCTGGGGGAGGTGGGGAGGCAGTGGGCTTAAATACATATCTGTGTATTTTAAAGTGTTTTCAGGTCCAAATTACCTTGTACTTGGGTGTTTTTTAAGGTGTTAAATCCTCCTTGCCTCTCTTCCTCTTAATTTTTGCCAGCAGCAAGGATATGTTGTGGGGATCTCCAGCACTTGCTGAGGATAGCAGATGAGATCCTCTGTTCTGTGTGGTCCAACAGCTTATGACGTTACATAAATCGTGTTTAAGTGATCAGCTGAGTCTGGGTGGGAGAAAAGACATACGCTGTGTCTGTTAACCATACAGAAAGGCCTTGCCTTCTCTTGTGCAGCTTCTTATACCTGGAATACTAGTCCAGAGCTAGTCCACAGCTCAATTAAAACTGTTTAAGATAAATTGTCAGTATGTCACATGAGGGAAGGATTATCTTTAAAAACAGTATCAAATAATTCTGGGAAATAACCATAACTGCAGGGATGTTTGTCTTCCTTTGCACTTCCTGCAGATAGATGTGTGCTTGTGAGGTGTGTGTCCGTGGATGAGAGGAGAGAGAGAGGGAAATGAGGTTATCAATCAGCTTCGGTCCATCAGCAACACAGGTTTACAAGCCAAAGAGACTTCTGCTTGGTTTAACTGTTGCATTGCTTCTACAGTTAGAAGCCGAAGGAGAATTTGAAAGGGAATTACCCAAATTACAGTAGCAAGGAGTCTCTAATTTTTATTTTAATACTTATTTCGTTAAGGAAAACTAGACAGGCAGCTTTCACTCGTGAGGTGGTTACACCTATTCAAATCTGGTATTTCTGTCCTGGAAGCAAAAGTGATTTTTCACTTGGGGACACAATCTGAGGCTGAAAATTGCAACAGGAATTGAAAAGGATCAAGCAAGTCTGAGTTTAATAATATCCTCAATAGAAAAGCCAGAGGGAACCATTGTTGTGCTTTAACCCCAGCCAGCAGCTAAGCACCATGCAGCCACTTGCTCACTTCACCAACCCCTCCTGGTGGGATGGGGAGAACGGAAGACAAGTACAGCTTGTCGGTAGAGATAAGTACAGTTTAATAATGGAAGTTATAGACCAAAATACAACAATGAAGAGGAAAATAAGGGAGTCAAAACCCAAGGTGCACAGTGCAGTTGCCTACTGCCCACTAATTGATGCTCGACCAGTCCCTGAGCAGCGATCCACCTCCCTCAGACAGCTCCCCCCAGTTTGTATACTGGACATGACATCCAGTAAAGAATATGGGTGTTTGGAAATTACCTTTGAATAAATGAAGCCTTGGTTTTCCTGTGTCAGGACTGCTAGCTTGGCACAGCTCCGGGAGAGCCAAGAGTTCTGTTCTTGTAAAATAACTGTGTATATTTTTCACTTAAAACAGCAGGCAGGAGGCTTCTGCAGTCAGAGTTTAGGATAGCCTCTTTTGGGGTTTTTGTTGTTTTTAAGGAATCTCATCTGAAGACCATACATTGGTTTTGATGTTAACATCACAGAATCTTAAGGGTTGGAAGGACCTTGAAAGATTATCCAGCCCAACCCCCCTGCCAGAGCAGGACCACCTAGAGTAGGGCACGTAGGAACTTGTCCAGGTGGGTTTGAATGTCTCCAGAGAAGGAGACTCCACAACCAATCAGGGCAGCCCCTTCCAGTGCTCCGTCACCTGAACAGTGGAAAAGTTTTTCCTTATGTTTCTTTGAAACCTCTTATGTTCCAGCTTGTACCCATTGCCCCTTGTCCTATCACTGGACATCACTGTCGCCTCCCAGCTTCTTGTGTTCCTCCAGCCTTCTTGCTGGCAGGCCATGAGGTGCTAAAAAAATCCTTCACTTAGTATAAACTGTGTTAAGCAACAACTAAAACATGGACATGTTATCAATGTTATTCTTATCCTGAATCAAAAATCCAGCACTGTACCGGGGACTAGAAAGAAAATTAACTCTGTCCCAGCTGAAAGCAGGAAACTGCTATCAATGAAATGATTTTGACCTGTGTAGTGCAGGCCAAGCACTTTATGGTTGGTCTTGCTATTTAAACATACTCTTTATTGGTAAATGAGTAACTCTTGCGTAGTAGATTGCAGTGTTTGTTTAGTGCATGAAAAGTTTGTGTTCAGACAATACTGACTGTGGCGTTTACTTTATATGCTCATGGTTTTTGAAGCTTTCCTCTACTGAAAAATTAAAACTATGTGTGGTTCTGAGTTATAAACATTGCTGAGCCTCCTCTTGAAATATTTTTTGGAAGGTGAGGAAGAGGAAATGAAGTAGTTCACCCAGATAGAGGTAATTGAGGGTTTTCACAGACTGCATTCTTCTTTGTGACTGTTTCCAGCTGTACTTCCTAACCATGTGTCAGTGGCAGCTGCACTGCACTATCAGACCTTGTGACAGATGGAGCTGTGTTTTTCCTCTGAAATGGTGGCACGAGTCCTGTATTGTGCACATCACATCGCAACGTGAGTTTTTCTTGGTAGCCTGGAATGTTTCTTCCGAGTAGCTGCACACTCTGACCAGGCCTGTTTGTTTGGGATTCCCTCTGGATTTGCCAGCCAGGGATGTACCACTTCCCTCCCAAGTTTTTTCAAGCCCTGGTATGGTGTAGGATTACAGCGCATGGCTGCTTCTTCCCATCTTAGCAGGGAGAAGCTTTTATGAAATCTCCTCTACAAAACTGGAATGAACTGAGGAAATGTGCTGTGAGGAACAGAGTTTCTACGTAGGGGCTTCTTTGCAGTTCAGTGATGTGGATGAAGAGTTTTAAATGTTGAACTGACTTTGCTGTCTCTGTAACTGCAAAGTAATTTGAATTGAAAAAGCATTCTGACATAAATGGCCTGTGGCTCACTTGGCATTACTGTAATGAGAGATGAGAAAATGCCAGAAAAAAACTATTCAGATGTGGTGTTCTTCATTGTTCTTCGTTTTTTTTCATGACAAAAGATTCTAAAATAGAGCATCTGAACTCAAAAGAAAAAAATTGTTGTTGGACTTCAATAAGAAGTTCAAGAGAAGAGTGACTTTGAGCTTGTTTCTTTTGTTATTGGACAGCTATGTGTAGACCTTGCATTTGAAGTTGGCACAAGCTCTAATTTTTGTTCAGTTTATTTACTTACAATTTCCAGAGTTATCAGATTGGCACATTCCAAAATCCTGTTACTTGATCCGGTTGTTTGAAGTCTGAGTAGATTCCTGGAATTAGGCTGGAGTAAGGAGACTGTGGTCTGTAGACACTTGTGTGTTTTTTTAATACACCCAACCTGGGCTCCTTCAAACAGGCTGTGCCCTTCTGTCAACTGATGGGATGGGTGACAACTGTGTCACAGTCACTCGGTAGCACAGAGCGTTGTCTGGGCATAGTAGTGTGGGTTTTTGTGTAGGCTTCTGTTTGTCTTCCTTAGTACCAAAACGTGAAGTGGTGGGAGCATTGCATCATTAAATCGTGCCATCAGCATCTTAAATTGCAGAGTAGTTCTGTGCAGAGGAGAGCACTTGAGCAGCGTGTGAATTTGGGGGTTGGGATGTGTGTGTTAATAAGCAGTGCTACAAAAGGACAAGCTACTTAGAAAATATGGGGTAGTTTGTTAAGGATATGAGTCTGTCAGAAAGTAAAGCTAAAGGCCTGATAAAATGTAGATTAGCTGGTAACAAAGGGGCTTTGTGTCTTTTGTAGGCCAGTAGCTGAGAATGTTTGACAAGAACTGAAATTTAATGTCTCCTGTAGCAACCATGACACTAGTCATTTTTAAATCCAGTCTGCCAGTGGTACTCTGGTTTTCATTAGCCTTTTCCAAGTTTTTATGTAACCATTGAAGTCATCTAGCTCCTCGAGGGAGACTTGAGGATCCTTGCAGTTAAGCAAAAATCATACTAAACAGGCAGAAAATCATCCTAAACAGGCACATATGATAGAACTTTGTGTATATATAAAATAATAACCTTTGACATCTAGAGTGGAGAGTCAGTTAAGCAGAAAGATTTGAGGTTGGAACAAATAATGCTTCCTGCACTTCTACATTTGAGGGTACTGTCACACTCAAGCTCTTATGAGTTTCTGGAATGCTCAGGGATGAATTTTATGAAGGAAATCTGGGGAATGAGGAGGGTGTCTGCATATGTGAAAATGAAATAGTCTAATTAGACTGCTTTATGAATGTAAAAGTTAAATGATTCATTTCAAATTGGTTTTGTGTAACTGTGTATCATCACATACAATAGTTTCCTTGCACTGGAAGTTTGCTTATGGAATTGGGATACAAGCAGGTATCTGAGATGTTAGAAATTAACGTTGTTTATATCATGTGACTAGATAAGGCTAATGTTTCCTGTGTGTCTGGTGAAGTGTAAATAGGTATTTAAAATACGTTAGAAGCAGTGAATTGTCAAAACCAAGCATTCTCAGTGCCTAAAATGTCAGCGTGATTGTTCCTCTATAAAGTGTCTTGTTCTTGTGAATTGTGGTCTGCTTTAATCAGAGAGGTGAAGAAAAAGGGAAAAAAAACCCAAACTAGTGTACAGTGTATGGGTGGGATGATGCTTATTGAACAACTAGCCGTTTTTATGTGTATTTTTCTTCTTTATAGTAGCAATATGAGGTAATGCATTAGGTGGTAGATTTTTCTATTGATTGTTGCTAAAATTATCAGTCGCTGACAGTGTTGGCAATAGCTTGACTCAGGACGCCTCTCTCACACACACAACCCTCTAAAATATTTTCTATTGTATTTGGTGCCTGTGCTTTGTGTCAGATTTCTTCTGCTTTTGTTTGTAACTGAGTGCTCTGTACTGTTGCTTCAGTTTGCTCTAAACGGGGCGCTAGAATGGGGCCGGTGTGGGAAGATCACCTGAGTGAATAGGCACTCTGTGTCTTTTAAAGTGACTTAACTGGTGCTGTAGCAGAAAACTTTGGAGTGAAACAGAGTTCTAAAGTTTAAAAAAAAAAACCAGTTGTAAAATTGCAGGTAATTAAAGGAGGTTTTTTTTGTTGTGTTTGTCTTAATAGCAAATGTCTTAATGGTAAATGGAACTATAGGCCAGACTACCTGCTGTGTGCAAAATGCATTCTGCTGACAAATTTAACTTCATTCAGATATGTGCCTAAAAAAAAAAAAGAAAAACCGTGTGTGGGATTAAGGAGTCTTAAACCTCTACTCCTCCAGCAAGCGTGTTTTTTCTCGTGTCTTACTGAGAAGTATGCACTGCTTGCTTCCTTTCTGTTCCTCCAGAGGAGTTGAGGTCTTCAGCAGCCTTGTCTAGGCAGATGGATGTAGCCATGGAGCCCTGCAGTGCTTCCTGCAAATCTGGAGAAATCCCAAAAGTGAAAGAGGCTTTATCCTGCCGCCTTCTCCTTGTCCCCAAAAGTCTAGCAACAGGCTAGCAGCTGGCAGCTGCGGCAATCAGCTGAGCTGTTGCTGGCAGCATCCCCTGCTCACGTGAAAAGGAAGTCAGGAGGCCCTCTGCAACATGCAGGGTCTGGATCATTGTGTGTGAAGGATCGGCCCTTAATCTGCCACTGGGTGTCTAATTTATGATTGCTTCGTTCTTTTTAATTGTTTGGGAGTGATGTGTCTGTGTTCCACGGACTCATCAAGATTTTACCTGTGTCTCTTGTGCATGGTGTATGCTCCTTTTCTGTCTTTGTGCAAGTGATTGTTAGTGCTTCTTGTCCCTACTAAAACACTTTATATTTTGAATGGTAGTTGCAAAGTACCCAAGCATGTATTTGTTTGGATCACGTGCATTTGAGGTGTGTGTGCTCACCACCTTTTTGTACAGTGGTGTTCTATACCTGCCATATTTCAGTGCAAAAGCACACAAAGCAGACAAACATACACACACACAAAAAGGACTTTCTTTTAGCTATTCACCAAAATTGGTCACTTCTACAATGCCATTTGTCACCCTTCCACTGGAAGTCCTTAGTGTTAAAGTCAGTAGGAGACTGGTAACCAGCAGGCATGAGCTCTGTGGCCCAGCCAAGTTTTCTCCCACCGTTTAGCAAAACTTAAGCTATGGACTGGATATGAGCATCATGTGGGCCTTGTTGTTGGTCTTGCTGGGTGGTTCAACTCCAGTAAAACAACCTGAAGTCACCAAAGAAGAGGGAGAGAAATGAGTTCTATGGAACAAGATGTTAAGAATACCTTAATGAGATGAAAATGATTGTTTAAAGTACCTTTTAAATCTTACCTATGGTACCTGGGAATGAAGGTTAAAATGAAAATGGTGAATACTGTGTATTGCCGTTGCTATAAGCACCTGTTTTATTTCATGTGGATGTGCAGATGCTTCTCATTAATGAATTTTTGTATGCTGTATCATTTAAATGGCTACAAGAGGCTAAAAAAGCTCACGTGTTAAATACTTTAAATAATGAATTTCATACTCTTAGAGCTAAAAGTAAACCTTAAACCACAAACTTAGAAGTATAAAGCAGTTGCAGCAATTCTTTCATGTTTTCTGTTTAGAATTAGAATTGTTGTGAAATGGAAGCAGTGGAAAGTGCATCTTATCAGGGAAAGAAGTATGTTTGGTGGGATTTTATGCTGTCTTTGACTCTTAATGCCACAGAACACTGAAAGTTAACCAATACATCGTGTGCTACAGGCTTTTCAAAGTGTCCGTTGAGGTCTTGCAGAAGAAGGTGACAGTTGTGCCTGAGGTTAACTGGTAATTACTTTCTTTCAGGTTCATGTTGGGGAGAGGTCTAAAACGCAAGCTGAGTGACTATGAGGAGAACATGGCTGGTCTCTCGAGTGCCTTTGATTCCAGTCGAAATCTGCCCTATCCACTTAAGAGGCAGCTGGTGCTCAATATGTGCCTCACCAAGTTACAGACCTACAAAATGCTGGTGGAACCGAACTTGCACCGCTCTGTCCTCATCGCCAACACCGTACGGCAAATCCAAGAGGAGATGAGGCAGGAGAGCAATCAGCAGCCCGTGAATGTCTGCCCTGGCATTGCTCCTATTTCTCACAGCTATGCAGGGATGGAGCCTTCTGGGATTTCCCTTCAGTTGCCTTCAGGTATTAGTCAGCAAGAGTCTAACTGTTGCGACTTGCGGTCTGTAGAAGACCCAATTGAAAACAGCCTGCTGATAGTTTCAGATGACGACATGTCATCTGCTATTTCATCCATTCTGAAGGATTTAGACTTCGTGGAAGATATAAGCCCACCTACCTGTCTGGTTCCTGCTGGAGATGACCAGCCAAAGTTTCCAGAAAACACTGCTCTAAAACTAGAAGACGATAGACAGGATTTGAAGGGAGCCGAATGCGTGTTTGGTTCCTTTGAGATTTCAAATTCCACCAGTTACTTGAAGGATTTGGCAATAGATGACATTTTTGAAGACATTGACACTTCGATGTACGATTCAGACTTTTGCTGCCCTCCTCTAGCGCCGCCCAGGTCACCGTCTCTCGCTGCAGAAGAGCCGCTGAAAACCTTTCCATCCTGTAATTCTTCTTCAGCAAACAACATTCAGATATGTAGAACGGATCTGAGCGAGTTGGACCACATCATGGAGATTCTCGTTGGATCCTGATACTTGTTTTTACCCAAAGATACTTCTTTAGCTGCCACTTTTGGTTTCAGGATAAAAGCCGCTGGAGAGAAGGTGTAAAGAATTCTTTAGAACACAAACTAAATAGAATTTATCCACAGTGGGATTTCCTAAAGAATTCCAAAACTTAGAAACAAAAAAAAAGTGGCAGATTGTTGTGGGGTTTTTTTTTAAAAGAAAGAAGAAATATTTATTTATCAGAACTGTGCAATCATCTTGTTTTTCCTTGCAGGGTATCAGTGGGACGTTAGGCACGTACCCTTCCCACCCCTCATGCCTCTCTCGAGAAACGTTTTTTTACGTGCAATTTTTAATTTCTCAGAAGAATTTACATGCAAAACGAATTTTCCTACGAGATGGTCCTTTTACAGAAACCTCCACTTTATTTTTTCATAGCAGAGTCCGTGGTGGGGTCAGCGCGGCTCAGGCGCCACGTGGGGCGAAGCGTGCGGATCCCGGGCGCGGCGCCGCAGCTTTGGGGAGATTTTAAAGGGCGAGACCCGCTTTTGGGTCAGAAAAGCAGGATGGAGACACTCGTGGACGAAGTCTCTTGCGTTTTCTAAAGCGTTCAGAACTATTTATTTTTGTAAATTTTATAAGTCTTTCTACGTTTTACTATGTCATTGCATCCTAGTTCAAATTCTAACGGACTCCTAGACGGATGTGTTTAGCACTACCTCTGAGCTGAAATGCTTTAACTCTTTCCAGTGCTTCATCTAAGACTGCAGATCTTTATTTTCATTTCTGTTGTTGGTTTCTTTTTTCTGGGAAGGGAGGGGGGGAAAAAAAAAATACTTCTAACTCGTTAAGCTGATCAGTGACCTGGCTGATTTGTGAAATCAAGGGTATTCAATGTTTTAAAACCTTTTTAAGTATTTACAAATGTAATTTATACGTAGATTGTGCAATTTAACATGTTGGGTTTTTTTTTTTTTCCCTGTCAGTATTACGTGCTTAGATTTTGGAATAATCTCAGCGTTCTTTAAATTAAAACTTTACTATGTATAGGTAGCTTTTTAATCTCTTTTGGAAAACACTGTCCTTGCTACCCTGCTTTCACTACAGAGTTTTAAGATGATTTTTCTTTTTTAATGTGCAATATTATTTATAAAGATACACGTTTGTATACCTGGCATTTGTGGGAAGAAACGCTTCGAACTTCAAACTTTCTAGCACCTTTGGGAGGATACTGGAGAGAGTCAACGTTTCTGTATCCTTTAAGAAACAAAGCTGAGAACGCTTCTTGTTCCACCAGTGCTTACAGCTTGGAATACTCCTGAAGTACTCATTGATAGGTGGTGAGTGGAGGCTGTGGCTGCTCCCGTGGTGCTTGGCTTGAGCTGGGGGGCAGCTCGTATGTCTGTCTGGGGCAGGAGTCGTCTGTAAGTACACACAAGTGCACTCATGAACTGAAGATGAGATTTGCAGTGAAGACTGTTTGGTTTTTCTTTTTTTCCATAAGCCAGCTTGGAACACTTGTGTTTCAGCTTGAACAGAGGTTTAGATTGGTCCTGGCTGGCATCTTCTGAACGACACACTTGCACACGAGTGTTAGGTTTTGGGGGGGCGGTGGGGTATTTTTAATTGTTTTTTTTAATTATGAGACTTTTACTTTGTTCTTGGAAGCTGCAGCACCTGTCTTGTAAGAAAATTTGCAGTTGTAAAAGCTTTGCTTTGGTTTGTTGGATTTTTTTTTTTTGGTTATTGGGTTTTTTTTTTTTCCTTGTTCTGCTGAGATTTTTCACGAATGGGGCATCGGCAGAGGAAGAATAAAGTTGCCTGTGTGTTGGCATCTCTCAGAAGCTGAAATCCTGCTCCTGTCAAAGGGGCCAGGGTGTCACCTAGTATTTCCAGTCTTAACTGATGCCGTGGCACACTTGCTTTATGCAAAAGATCTCTGTGTTTGTACTGTGACCGTTGGGGTTAACAGTTCGCTGCCGATACCGTTGGGTGTCCCAAAGCAATGGAGAACCAGTTCAGGTCACATCCTCACAGCCATCTGGGTTGTTCAGCAACCGAAGGGTATAAATGTATTTATATGCATCTAATGTATTGATTCTAATATAAAACTTCTGATCTAAAGTATTTTGAATTGCTGGATAAAGGGATTTGTTTGAAGAGTGTATAAATAGTTGTTGAAGAGGTACAGCTTCAGAATGTACACAGCCTGTGCATTGTGTATAGACTACTCTGGCTTTTCCTCAGCCTCTACTTTTGTATTAAAAGATACGACTGAATAAATCCTTGAAATATTAAGGGCCTTCTGCACTGTGATGAAGCAGAGTTGTGCTTAAAAACGTCTTTAAATTGAGTGGTGAGGAATAAAAGAATAAAGGCTGCATCTAATTTCTTTTTGCATTTAAAAATACGGAACGTTACTATGCAGGAAAGATATTTTTGGTATGAATACCGTGTGTCACATAGCAAATAGTGAATGCTTCATAAATCAATCCACTTGCTCACCTGGCAGCCCCTGCAGAAACATGAGAGAATACGACTTGGCTTTTCCGCATTGACTCGTGAAGCTTTTTGGTTTTGTATGCTACAGATTGAAGTTGTTGGTGTGGATGTTTTATCAACACTTGAAAATGCAGGGTTTTTGTTTTTCTTTTGTTCAAGTGTGCTTGCTCTAAAGCTCTGTTTCTCACGGGCTGCTCGCATCACAGTGCCAAGAGCATGAGCTGGCGTGTAACGCAGGTCGGTTACGGACGGAATTAACGTGCAAAGGGAAGTCTTGATTTCAAAATATGCACAAACTAATTTTAAAGTCCTTCCATGTAAAATGACGTTAGAGGCTAGTTGTAGTGGACCTATTTATTGTATGTTTGGAAATAAAAGCCACAGTTTTTGCAGTTTATATTTTGAAGCCTTCTGGTCTTTGCCTGTTTTTAAGAAAAGCCTGAAAGGTACCTCACTACCCTCTGTTTGGTCTTTTACGCACAGACCCCTGGGCCCTTGCACCCGTTCAGTTTTGATTCCACACCCCTTGTGCCACAATTTGGACCAATAGTAATGCTGAGCTCTGAGATGGTCATGCTTGTTCCTGCTTTGATTTGTTTGCTGTTTACTCACTGAGCAGTTGCCTCGTGCTCGTCGTCATCCACAGTGCCCCGTCATCCTGGGCTGGTTCCGGCTGACCCCACTGTTGGATGTGCTGGAATGCCAGTGGTAAGAGCTCATACACCACCCCTACAGCTTTTGTCTGCTCTAGCTATTTAGGTTTGAGCTGACAGCTTTTTATACTCCCAACGTTTAAGCTGTTGGCTCTGAGTTTCAGCTCCCTTTTTCGACACATCTCATCCCTTTGTGCATCCTGTCTCCCAGAACAAGGGTGATTTATTTTTGTAGGTGACATGGGGTGGGGATTCTTTTGGGGAGCAGATGCTGTGTTTGTCAGTACTCAGCTGTTGTCTGGCTTTTGTCTCCACTGCCCCACATTAGTCTTCTCAGCCCATGCAATAGACAAGTGTGGAATACAGGTGTCCCTTACACACACACAAGCTTCAGTCATGTCAGTCTGGGACAGGAGCATTGCCAGAAGGTTCACTTCATGCTTCAAGTTTTTCTTGCAGACCTCTAAAATGGGATCCTCACTTTGCAGCAGTGGGCTTCATTTTGTTGATGACACTGCACTGGCTGCCTCTCACAGATCAGGGATTCTTCCTGCCTTGTGTCTTGGGGCCTGCTGACTATGGCATGAAAGCCACAGACTAAAAGGGACTTCCCAGGACTCTGGGTTTGGCTGTGAGGTGGTTCCCATAATGACTTTAGCCCTGGGGCTGGGCAGGACAGGCTGATCCTGCAGCACACCCCTGCTCTGGTTCTGAGGTGCTGGCAGTGGGGCACTGCCAGCTGCCTTACCCAGACACACTGCTACTTGGGCTTTGAAAAAAACCACATTTGAAGCGTTGCTTTCAGGTTGTGTTGAGCCTCTTCAAAGGTGGGATTTGGTTTCATGTACTGTCATCAATTATATCCAGACTGACAGATCTGAACTTAAGCTGAGCAGCACAGCTCAGTGCAATGCTGGCTTGAAACATGGCTATTGGGAAGGGGTAGGGGGGAGTTGCAGGAACTACCCAGAGCGCTCTGTCTAACTCAGTATTTTGTATATTGGAAGTGAGACTTAAGGACAACTTCACAGCTCAAGCAGGAGGGAAGAAAAGCATTTTGGCATTTGCCCAGCATTCCCAGGGATCGTGCCTTGATTGAAAAAAAACAAGCTGCAGCTCCACCCCATACATTTTTCCCTTCTAAGGACTCCTTTAGTGGGATGGCAATCCTGGAGGTTCTCTGTTCTCCTGCTAGATGTGAGTGAGGACGGTGAAGCTGTTGCACCTCCTGCCTGGGTGTGTGGTTTCTTCTCTTTTGAATCCTCCAGAGTGAATGTGGCAAGTTTAACGTGGATCTGCAGAGAAGGTTGGGCTTTACCAATTAACTGGAATGCAGCTTACGTTTAGTCAAATCCCATCTGTTACCTTAACTGAAGTACTCCAAGAAGTCCCACTATTTAAAAAATGGGAGCTGATCTTGACTTTTTAAAAGATGAGAGTGCTTTTAAATCCTGCAATGACCCTGCATTTCAAAAAGAACTTTTAAGCTTTCACACAAGACCTTTTTTATTGTGATGGGTTTTTTTACTTCCAAATATTCTGTGTATGTGCAGCCAATAGTGGGCTTGCAGTGTCCTTAGAAATCTTCTGCAATATGCCCCACTTCCCTTTATATTTTTTTTTCTTTGGTTAATCAAAATCTCCCAATTGTTTGGACTTTTAAGAGCCTACAAATACTGGCCATGTGCTGCTTCTAAAACAAAACTTCCCAAAACTTTACGTTCCTCCTCTGCTCAATTACATTCTCAAGATTTCACTAATGTTGAGCAGAGTATGAACTGAAATATTTTCAGTCTTTCACAAGGGAGTTGATGGGGAGTTTGTTTTGTTTTGTTTCTGCAAAGCTGTTTACAGTGTTCCTTCTACAAGGGCAGCACTGCAGTAACTACACTGCTGATCTCAACTTCTAAAAACTCTTCTATGGGTATATTCCCCCCTCTAATCTCAATGGGGAAAAAAAAAGACATTTCTGCTTAGCTCTGCTGTCTAAAACTCTACCCCCCTCTCTTTGGTTTTCACCTTTCCAAAATCCTGAGCAAATGTCACAGGTCTGTGGTGTTTGCCTTCTGCAAACACAGAGTACAGTAACACGTTTGGTTCATCAAGACTCAGCATTTCACAGCTGAGAGCCCACGAGTAATGATGAAATTTGTAGCTGAAAACTTCCTAAGATTACAAGGTTCTCTTTCCTCCGTGCCCCATTTGCACAGTGAAGCACCTGCCCCTTTCTCAGGGCTGCAGGAAGGAGGAAGCGGCTGCAGGAACTGAGCAGCTGGAGTGGGGCTGAGCACAGCCGAGGTGTTTCCGGGCATCACCGGCGCGCCAGGCTGCTTTCTGCTGTGCAACGTGCCTGCAAACAGCCCGAGTTTGTCTCCCTGAGCGCTCTCTCTTGTCAATTAAGAGAAACAAAGTGCAATTTTCTCTTTGCAAGAACCCCCAAATCTGGAGATTGTGTCCAAATTCCAAGGAGGGCTGGAGAGCTGCCAGGATTCTGCAACCTTGACGCTGGATTGCATAACTGCGCAATTTCAGATCTGCTCATCTGTCTTTGGAGAAGTGAACTTGCTCCTCTCAGCCTGAAGACAGGAGTCGAAAGGTCTCTTGCTTGCCTCATGCTGCTTGTGTTTACAGGCAGTGAGGTCTCGAGTGGCCCAAAGCGTCTGTTAAGACAGACCTGAAACGTGGAGCCTATCACCTTTGGAACACCAGTAGGTAGTAGGTTTTTTTTCCCCACTGAACTATAAAGGACTGAAATCCTTTTCCTCCCCTGTCTGTACGTTGGACGAGGCTGCAAAACCTGCAACTGTGAGGGCAAGATGATGCATTCACCCTTCTCCTGGGGTAGTGCTGCAAAATGTGCTTTGTTACACTCATGTTAGTGAAAGCAAAGGTGAAAGGCCAGGAGAGGGCCCAGGGGCCTGGCTACAGCCAGCCCCCTCCATCCCCACTGCAGGGCTCTGCCTGTCTAAACATAAACAGGGGATTCTATTCTTACAATTGATTTCAACAAAGCTTAGTACCAACCTTAACTATCACTCATTTATTGCCAATTTACTATTTTCTGAGTTTATGAATCCAAACTATATAACACCTTTAAGCACTCTGAAAGACTTACGAAGGAAACTAAATTAAAATCCAGGGTAAAGTGAAAAACTTACCCTTGCTCTTGCACACACACACACACACACACACAGGCAGTTTTCAGTCTGGTGCTGCAGAATTCCCTGTGGGGCCTGAGAAGCTGCTGAGCCACCTTCAATCAGCACGTTGTTCCTGCTGAGTAACCGCTGCACCGCTCACCCTCTGCTAATAGCACTGAAGTATCATAAACATGACTGAAGTTACAAGTTATTACAGCCATTGTTGTTCCAGTGCTGAACCGTTCCCTAGATTAAAGGGTGGAGGCTGCCACTTCTCTATAGCAGTTTTAATTCTAAGAACAGAATAGGCACATCACTGAATAATCGACTGACTTGGTTTTGGGAGTTTGTTCCCTGCTTTTAACACATAAAGAATCAGTGGCAACTCCAAAAAGCTGTCTATAATTCTCATCTCCAGAATGGCCAAAGCAGTAAATGGATAAGTAACTAGCATAAAAAGCTATAGCCAATGAATAAATAAAGCTGTTGCAGTTGGCCAGTAAGCACTGTGAATTATGAGGAGTGATGGTGGCACCCACACTTGCAGGAAGAGGAGCAGTAGTTGATAATTGCTATAAAATGTTTAAAAGGCAGCAACTTACACCACTGTGCAAGTGCAAGCTGTGAACTGCATCAGTGTTAAGCTTTAACAAAGGTAGTTATGTGTGGTGTAAGGCTTGGGAAGCTGAATGAATCCAAAAAGCCCTGTTAAAATTAGCCCGAGAGGTGAGTTATTTCTGTTAAAAACCATTGTCAGAACAAAAGGTTTCACTGACTCTGCCTGTGTTGCCAGGTGCAGTAACTGATCACCACAGGAGGCTTTATCAGGCAGAAGTTAAAACAGTTTTATTTTCCTAAACGCCAGAGCAAGCCACCAGATGTAGAAGGCTCCTCTCCATCAGCAGTAGCAATATAACAGATCTCAGCTGATCCAAACTGGACCGAATCCAAGGAGGGCTGGGGACAAGGCACGCTTTAGGACACACCTGAGGTGTGTTTAGGTTTTGGCAGGGAAATGGTTTTTGATGAAAGAGGCATTATGGCTTGAAAAGTCAGCAGGTCAGGAGAGCTGTCCCCTAGAGCACGGTGTGATGGGAGCTGGATTCACTGTAAAGGACAGGATTCTGCAGCAAAACTTTGCAGGACAAAATTATACCTTTAACTTCACAACTAAGTAGTATAAACACCTTCTAATAACGTGGCTCCAGGTGCCTCATACACAGTAAATGTCTCTCCTAAAGAACACACGTAGTCTCTAGGAACAAAATGAAGGTAAACTGCATTCAGTTCAAAAAAGGGGGGAGGGGAAAGCCCCCAACCAACAAACAAACATATTAAAAAGTGCATTTGGTTGAACAAACATCACTATTGAAAAATCTCATTTTTAGGTTCTGGGTAGTGAAGAAGTATTTCCTCCTAGGGACTGTTAGATGCTGCATGTTTCCATCAGGTGATGTGCTTCTCAAAAACAGGTTACAGGTGAACAGGTGACCACGTCTGGGATCTGGTGATCCAGAAAGCTGAGGGACAAGGAAACACAGCGTTATTTTTTTCTCCCCATTTTACAGTGAGTTAATCACTTTGCATGTTTCAATCTAATTTGTAGGTAATTTTCATGAGAATAAAGTTAGCGTAAGGCAGAATAAAAGGATCTAACTAGGAAGATAAACAGAAAACATCCCACTACAGCATTTCCTTGATTTAAAATTAGAAATGGCAACACACGTCTCCTAATGAGCTTATTTTGAGACACCAGCCTGCAGGGTTTGTTCTTTCCCTTCAGAGGCTACTCCAGAAAAAAACATGTTCCATTTACCTTCACTATCTATCCATGATTCTCTTTACTTTTAGCTGTTCTTCGTCTACCTTGAACCACTTCTCCTCTGCCTAAGCCCCATCTCTGTATTTTACACTTTTCCACCTATGTGTCAGCTCCTGTGGTCCCACCCACGTTTACACACTGAAGAAGGCAAAACTGAATTATAAAAGGATAAGCTAGACAGTCTCTTTTGGTTTTCCTTCTGAATTCTGGTTCCTGAAGGGTTATAAGCCTTCATTATTCCATTTACTGCAAGGGACAAAGTGGAGTGATGGAAGTGTGCCTCAAACTATGCATCCCCACAGCAACAGCAGTTGCTAGAGTTTATCTATCTCTGAGGAAGGGGCCTTGGGTTAAGAGAAGAGCCAGCCAAAACACTTTGTTAAAAACAGAATGCAACTGTTTTAAAAGCAGTGGGGAGTGACAGGATTTTCCTTCCAACCTGCATTGCTTTGAATTTTTGAAGTGTGAAGGGCAGAAAAGGCCTTTGACTCCGATAAGCACTGCTCAGCAGTAACTAAAACATCCCAGTTTTATCGACACTGTTCCCATCCCAAATCCAAAACATAGCCCCATACTGTCTACTAAAAAGAAAACTAACTCTGCCCCAGCCAAAACCAGCACATTCAGCAAGAAACAAGCAGAGCTGATTAAGGTCTGACCAAAGGTGTAAACACACTAACAATGAAGTATAGCTGTTTCACTTCTGTTTTGTTACACAGCTTAAAACCAGTAACGTTCTCAAACCCTTGTAATGATAACATCAGCTCTGCCTTCCTCCTTAAGTTCTCGAGTGAACAAACCATATTCTGAATCATTCCAAATATCTGAAATGCACATTTGAATGCAATTTCTTCTGTACCAGCTTTGCTGCAACTGTCTCCCTTACTATCTATTTTAGGAGTGAGTTACAGTCCTCATTCTCAGTGATGGACGCTTTGGTCCTTCTACAGACACATTAATCTACCTTTGCCATCAGCAGCCTGACTGGTTTTATACACTGCTGCTCTCTCTCTCAACCAGTAAGTAATTTGCCCTCAAGTCCAGTTTATGTAATGAGTAACTTTGTATTTCAGTATCCCCTGTATCATGTTTTGTGTTGGGTACACTATATTGCATCTTCTTGAAACCTGACAGCTTTACAAGAGCAAAAAACCCAACTCCACATCCAAAGAATTACATCAGGACACATGCCACAACAGCTGGCCCCAGCACAGAGGAACAGGTACAACACACTCCCGTTCCCCGAGGTATTTGCTTTCAGAGCAGTTCTTACCTTGGTCTGGATCAGTGCTTTGCAGTCATTCATACTGAATCCATCAAACCTGAAGTTCTCGTTATCTTTAACACTTGATTCTTCAAAACTGGCATCCTGGATCTCTGAAAAACCCTAATAAAACAGAGTTTACATTTTCATTACACATTTCTAGCAGATCTAGCAGCCTAAAGAGAAGTATCCCTCAAACAATAACCACTATATTTTACTTTCTGAAGCCCTATTTGGATTTACCATGTGCCCCACTTTGCGTTAAAACAAGTTGGTGCCAGAACAAGCCCTTCACACATCTAACTAATTGTGACTTAAGTTAATTTTAAAAAGCCATTTCCAATTGAAATTAGCCTTAACCAACACCAGAAAATGGCTGAGACATCTTCATCAGCATTGTTAAAAGCAATACAATTTTCCAGTAAGAGAAAAGAAGTAATGGCATAAGTTTAAGCTGCCTGGGCATTGATTTAGTGCCAGTGTGTGTACAAGCAAGACAGGAATCAAAGGAGAGTTTTAAATGTGTTGAAGAAATGTCTCCCCCTTCTCCCCCATTAAGTGACAGTTCTACAAAAGTGACTTTCAGGTGCAGAAACTTTCAGCCCTGTTTGAATGTAACTTGCATGAAAGGTCAAGTGTTTCCATATAAATCAAAATAGGAGGCAGTACCCCCTGCCATGCTTCAGCAATCAAATCACCAATTGAAAGTTATTTCTGAAAAGTACATATGCCTAATTCATCACAGCTAAATAACCAGGCTCAAATGCTAAAACCCTCTTTGATACCTTTATCTTCTCAAAATAAGAGATTAGAGAGAGACATCTCTTTTTGAGATATGTCAGTACTGTTGGTTTGGTCTCCATTCAATTTAAACTCGCCCCCAAGCCTTGCAAAACCAAAAGGAACAGCCTGGGGGGAAGTGGAACACATTTTCAGTTCATGTACAGTAAAAACATCCAGTAATTACTTTAACAGCCCCTCTGATTCCAATCTGATTTTCACTTAATGGAAAGATATTAGAGACTAACAATTTCCCTTTACTCTGAGCAAAAGAAAATCATGTTACCACACGCATCAGAAAGCCACTTCTACGTGTCTACTGAAGCTGAATGTACCACCTTACAGTAAGGTGCTACGTAGTGGAGACTTGAAGGTGGAGACAATCAAGACTAGATCCTGCACAATGTCTTAGCTACTTACATGTAACAATGAGAAAACACCAGACTATCATTTTTAAAGACTCTAAAAAAAACTTGTGCCTCCCCTATGCATCTGCATTTACAGCACAGAAAATCAGATTTATAACTATGTGTTGATGCTGACAAACCATTGCTCAATTACCTTATGACTTGCACCTATTCCAAGGGCACTCAAGAGGTTTTCTTGGCAATGAGATTTATTCCACGGGTGTCTTAAGCCAGGGGTATTATCAAAGTCTCTAAGTGTTCTCCATATGTTTCCAGAATCAACACTAGGAAAGAAAACACCATTTGAGGTTGTGAGGTGTACAAAGTTTCCAGTGAATGTACATAACTTAGTTATTTTCACTACACACAGCCATATACTAGCCTACCTTGATCTAAAAAGCAACTTATCTTAAAACTCTTCCTACACTTGTTCAAACTGTCACCCCAACATACCAATAAGCTTCCACAATGATTAACGGGAACAGTAAGTCAACATAACTGTATGTTTGGGCTTCTCAGATAAGAAGCACATTAGAAGGATATCTCAGGGATGGTTTCATGCCAACAACTTGCATTTTTTCATTTGCTTCTGTCAATTGTGGGTAGAGTTCAGTCCTGTTAATTCTGCACTTTGCATTTTTTTGTCTCTCAAAGGTTTCTCCTTCCTGTCACTCATTCCTCTCCACTCAGCAGCCTGCTGCTCAGGGTGACCTGCAGCTGCTCAGGGTGACATGTCTGTCCTATCAAACAAGCCAAAGGCACACACTGCTGAAAGAGTGAGAATTAAAGAGTTCCCTCTACATAGTACTTTGGGTTCTTACATTGAATTCATCCTGTATAAATCCACTTGCTTTTTGCTTAGTACAGGGTGCCCTTACCACAGTAGATGAGGGCTTTTTTTTTGTCTGTAGCTGGTACTCTGCTGTAATATTGCAGTCCCTTTAACACAGGAACCATATTTCTCCACAAGTTTGAGGCTGATTAAAATGTAACATACAACTCACTGACAGGATGCCCACATTAAATGTTTTAACTACATTTCTTGTGATTCTCACAACACTTCCAAAGCATGGTCTGACCCATTTTTTTAGATAAAGGACTTATATGCACACAAAAATAACTGCAGTACTGCTTAGTCACTACAACCCTGCTCAGAAGCTGCTGACCCTTCAGAAACATGTCACAAATCTGAAAGCTGTTCCAGATATCTTAAGAGAAAGCGAAGTTAATGACACTAATTGCTGTTACCATAGCCTCAGGAAAGATGCCAGATTAGCCACAGATTCACAAGCACATTTAGTTAAACAGGGGAAGAGGTTAACACCTGGGAAAACTGGAGGGGGAGGAAAAAGACCAAAAAGCGAATGGGCTGCCAGTAGGAGCAGCAGCAATGCTCCTGCCTCAGATGATGGAGACATGACAGACGTTGCAAAGAAAGGACAAGCAAACAGGAAGAACAGGCTGTTGGGTGCTCTGACATTCCAGAGGCTTAGTCATCAGGCAGCAAGCAGGAAAAACCCTAAGCAGGAATCTATAATTTTGATGTAGTCCCTTCCTTGTTTTCCAATGGCTAGAACACAAATCCATTTCCTTGAACAATACAACACAAAATTGCTGAGATCCATATGCTGAAGAGCGCTGTGACTAAAAAGGTTTTTAAGTTCACCTGTAAGTGCTACTGACTTTTAAATGATGAAATAAACAGTGTAATAGCTGAGGAACTTTTTGGTTTGGTGTTTCTAAACTGTTGATCTAAACTCCTTACCAAAGTTGATTCTGCACAAGGTCAGGAATCACAGCATCTTCATTATTTGTATCAAGTACTTGATCTAAGCTTCTTATGTTCTCTTTGGACTGGGATACAAAGACTTCTGGAAAGCCCATCTTAAATACATCCTCATAGCTGTGGTTTACCTGGAATAAAAAGGTTTATTATGTATGTGGCCATCCCCACAGTTTAGGAAGGGCTTAGTCCAAAGACTGCAATGTTTCTAGAGATTATATTATTGATGTTGAAGCCTTAGTCTCTGGCCTGACAGCTAGAGTTAGAGTGATAGACTAGTTTGCTTATTAGCACTCAGGACTCCTTTTTTTGCTCAGCTAAGTCAGTCCAGGTAAAAACTGACCTACACATCCATTCCAAAGTTCGTTTTGCCAACTTCTTATTTGAACACATCTAACTCAGCCACATATAACAACTACTAAATGCTATAGTTACCAATAAGCACTTGGCACTGTGTAAACCTACCTAAAAGCTGGGGTCAGTGTGTCTCTATCCTTGCATTTACACCAAACTTTTTACAGCCTTTGTTAACAGCCAGAGCCAGATTTACATACTTGTTCCTCCTTCAGCTGTGATGAGGAGGAGGTTTGGAGGACCGAACACAGCTACAGGAGAGATCCAAGCAAGCCTACTGGAAATAACAGGATTATCCGAAGACTGAGAAATACATACATGAGGAAGAATGTGCATCGTTTACACCTTATCCTACAGAGATGTCACCATGCCATCTGGTTCAGAAGCTTTGTCATTTGATTCCTTCAAAAAATGGAATTAGTGCAATTAACTGACTTCAACACCCTACAGAGGGACTGCCACCAATGCTGTGTGGAAACTAGAGAATGAACACAGACAGATTTGTTTTCTTTGCCTGGCAATCAACAATTTAATCTGAAAAATTTAAGTATGGACACTCCATATCAGGACACTTTCATTTACTTGTGGTTCAGACAGCTAAAAGAAATAGGGATATTTCCACAGATTCATTGGCTGACAAGTTCAGCAAATGCTGACAGAGGACAAATTTAGTCTAATGATGAGTGGGCAAAAGAGCAACTGTGCCCCACGCTGCTGCTTCCTGAAGCAAGGCCTTGCCAAACTGCCTGTCCTGAAGGGTGACTGCTGGGACATTGAAAGCCTCCTGGGTAAAACCCTTTGGATGTTGCTCAAAGTATCATACTGCTTTAAATTGTCATTTATTTCAGCAGGCTTAACAACAGAGACACCAAATGGAGGAGAAAGATGTCAGAGCAGCAGAAGTATCTGTGCAAGCACACTTGCTAAGGCACCCAGGGAAAGTCACAGCCAAGGCAAAATAACAACTTCCAAATAGATACCAAAAACCTAAATGGGGCAGGAGCTAAGGAAAAGTCAGGCAGCTGCTCTTGTCTCTGGGCTGGTGTGGAAATGGCAGCCACAGAAGTGTGAATCGAGGGAAAAGAAGCACAGGTCTGCTTCATTTCTAGTATCTTCTTAGAGCCTGTGGTATTACTTTAACATGCAAACAAGACCCTGGCTGACCGTTTAGCCAAGCCAGATGAAAAATGCAAGGCTTTTTTGTTGTTGTTGTTGTTGTTTTTATTATCTTTATTAGTCTACTTCAGTGGGTGTTTCTGAACAAAACCTGGGTGTATTTCCCTTTGTAGCTTTGTGCTCATTGTAAAAAGGAATTTACAGATTTCACATCCATGCTTTTTTTTGACTAAACCCTCTATATCCTATTACACCAGAATCCTCCAGTGCTTAGGCCAGTGCACTAGTCTCCCTCACAAAGGCTGGTATTTAAAGAACACATGAAAAAAATCCTCAAAGTTATTCAGTTGTGTAGGCCAAAAATATCCAGCTGCTGCAAAGAAACTGGTGATTGTTTTCACCTTAAAGTACATGATTTTGCTCCAGACTGATGTTGTTTAATCAACAGAAGCATTAGATATTGAAGGACAGACCTCTGACCTTGAGGTCTCTACAAGTTCCCTTCTTATCTACCTGGACCTTTCTCTGTTGACCATACAGAAAAGAGAGCCCCAACCTGAAGAGCTGATCATCTCAAACCATCCATACAAAAAGCACAGGGAAGAAGGACAAGCTACATGTATAGTCTACACCTAGAGAAATCTCTACAGCTCTACAGCTCTTTCTCTATCCTGAGACGAGAAAAACAACTTGAAACTCTAGGCATGGTTAACTTATGTAGCTTGCACTGGACATTTCCTTTTGCCTTTAATAAATGCAAAAATTAAGCAAAGGGTTCAGTTAGATTAAGATCTAGTGCCTTTGGAAAGAAACCAATCAATCTGCTAGATCCTATTTCAGCTCCTGTCACTATATACTCTCTTTTTTTCCCCCCCAGCATTAGCACTTCTTGTCCCCATTTCCAGCATGGTGAACAATTCAAATTCTCTGTTTATGCACAGCTCTATCTTGTGATCTCCACTCTGTGCATGCTGGAGGGCTTATACCACATGCATCTTTGTGCTTCCCCTGGTAATACCTCTGCAAAAGGAAAAGTTCCCAGGCAAAGGCAAGAAAGCCTGTCTCTAGAAACCCTTCAGTTCCTTCAGCATACTAAAACTCATCTAATAAGACTACGAGCAGTTAGGTATTTCAGCTACTGATTAACCCCAGAGAAGGTTTAGTCAATTGCTCTCTTCAAACGTTTTAATTTAGGATAAAATTAGCAAGAATGAGGACATCCTGTTTTGTGTTGGTACATTCTTGTTTCCCTTTTGTTACTTTGCTTGGCTTTGGTGATGCATGTTTGGTAAACATTAATTGCAACAAGGTATAACCCTGACCCTGAAAGGGTTTTTTTTTGGTGCTGATAAGGACACATTATGTTTCTTCATATGAATTCTAACATTGTATAACAAGATGTAACATCCTATGCTAAAAAAATGAATGCTATTAATGTTATTAATATTAACTTCCACCCACAACCAGTCTAATTCCACAAAGTCTGTTAGACAATTCAGGTAGTATATTACATTTTAAAAAGCATTTTCTTTTTTTTTTTTTTGGCCAATGTTCAGCTCAATGTTAATTTGGTTTCCTTCAATCAGCTTGCAGGCAGCTCCCAGACTTTTTGCCCACCTTGCTTTTGTGACCCACCTTCCTCATATATTTTTTTGTTTCCTGTGCTCATTCTTGTCTAGCTTTTCACTTACTTGTGCTTCAGGGCAAAGTTCATTGTTTCTCAGTGCTTGCTTACTCTTAGGGTCTAGAAGCAAAGGAGCACATTACATTTTTTAAAGCTCTCCAGCAGGATAACTCAAGTATTTGTCAAACACTATAAAGAAGTTGCTTTTGTTCCATTTGAGTTAGCTGCAAAGTAGCTTGACAGTTTCTCTCCCTGTACAGCATTACCCTCCATAGAGAAGACATACAGATACAAATCTTGAGATGGAGGAAGCAGTAACACAAACATTTCTGGTCTTTTGTTTACTATTAACACGTACCTTACTTAAAAAGCTTGAAGCCTCCTGTATCCCACTGTGTAGAGATGGCTCAGTATAGAAGTGACCTGAAGAAGTGCTACCCTGGTCCCTGCTTAAGTCCCTATCAACTGTAGATGTTTTTGTTGACTTCACCAAAACGTCAAGGTTATGACTGAATCTCTCTGATTTGTCTAAGGGCTCCTGGAAGCCTTCAAAATCACCCCAGCACACACTGGGTTCTGAGGTACTGTAAGTGCTCTCAGAAAACCCCTCAGAACTTCTCCCTTTACTATTCACTACGGGGAGGCTTTGCTGCACCACTTCAAGATTAATATCTTCTTCATTGTTTGTCCTTTCATTCAAGTTACAGTCACTTTCACTCAGAGACACACCACCTGCTTCAGCTTCTACATCTTTTATAGACACGTGGTGTGATTCGTCTGTGTCAGTGTGACTTTCTACCAGCGACAGCTTCTGCATCTTTGTTTAAGGGAAAAAGATGTCTCTGCTGAAATCTGTACTGCAAGGAAGGCTACTGAAGTTCAGCTACATGAGAAATGTATTTCCAAAACAGAACCCATTCCTTCATTTCACCCTAAATAATAACAACGCTGTTAAATCAAAACAAGGTGTCCTTCAGCCCCTCTTCCAAGCCATCAGGGATGTCCTAAATGTTCAGTCTCTCACTCCTCTCACTCGCTGTTTAGGATGTTAGGCTGCAAAAGAAAGAACTGTAAATAAATACTCCTGTGATAAGAGAGCTGATAAGGTAGGAGAAAGAACAGCTCAAGTTAAAGCAAACACATTCCAGTGTTATACAACTGAAAATCGCTGTAGGCAAAAACTTTGCCCACACCAGGAGCAAGCGGCGTTCAGCAAACACCTCACACAAGCTATGGCATATTAACCGAGGACTGATTGAACACACAGGAGACAAAGTGAAATCATTCCAGGCACTATCCAGCACTTTTTAAACGTCTCCACCTTGTGTGGACTCAGTCGTGCTCTTTTTTTCGTTTCCATGGGCTCTCCCTGCCTGAGCGACTCCAGAAGACTCGCAGCTAGACAGGACCCGACCGTGCAATCCTGTGAAAACCCCGGTGCTTCCAACTGTTTGAGCCATTAAGGGGGATTTAATAAGTTCGGTTTGGCATCTGGAAATTACACGGGCGATTCTGCATTAATCATTTTGGATTAATCACATTCTTCCCCAGCGTTCTCCCGACTGGCTGTGTGAGTGGGGGGGCGGGTTCGGAGCTGCGCTGAATCCGTTCGCGAAAGCCTGGCCGGTACCAGGTATTTTGTTCTGTTCGTTAAGCGCAGAAACCTCGGGAGTTTCGTCCCCAGCATCACCTCGCAAGCCGGCACACGACCGGACCGAGAGAGCGTCTTGGGTCCCGTCCCGCGGGGGCCGCCCGACCCCGGCCGCCCCTCATCACGAGGGCAGACGAAGCCCCGACGGGAGGCGGCCGAGAGCCGCTCCCCGAGCCGCTTCCCCCGCGGGCGGAGGCTCCTCCGTGGCGTTTCCCACGGCCCGGCCCGAGCCGCCGGCGCTGACCGGGGCACGCGGGGCTGAGCGCCCGCACCCGCCCGCTGTGCGCGCGGCGAGCCCCCTCGCTCCGGCCGTCGGGAGGGGAGGGGAGGGGAGGGGAGGGGAGGCAGGCG
>WBNH01007671.1:0-111953 GCA_013401255.1 Urocolius indicus | reverse complement strand
CCGGCGCTGACCGGGGCACGCGGGGCTGAGCGCCCGCACCCGCCCGCTGTGCGCGCGGCGAGCCCCCTCGCTCCGGCCGTCGGGAGGGGAGGGGAGGGGAGGGGAGGCAGGCGTCGCTGCGGGGAAGGAGCAGGTACCTTACCGCCCATCCGCGGCCGCGCCAGCAGGTCGCTGGAGGCGGGGCTGAGGTGTGCGGGGTGGGGGGGGCTCTGCCCGGACCTGCGCGGCCCTTCCGACCCTCCCAGGGCTCCCGGAGACAGTTCGCACCCTCGGAGGGACGCCAGACTAACTCACACCCTCTCAGAGCCCGCAGAGCCCCTCTGTGCCCGCAGCCTGGCTCAGGCAGGGCAGGAGAAGCCAGGCTGAACCCTGGGGCTGTTGAACCACTCCTCGCCCCTCTCAGGCTTCGTCCATCCACACCCCTTGTGAAGCTTCCAACACCCCCTTGCCCCGGGGAGCAGCGCGGAGCTGAGCACCCTCAGCCCTTCCTCATCCTTCTCAGTCCGGCTGATGCCCTGGCAGGAGCCCCGTTCTCTGTTTGGACGGGCGCTTCCCCAGTTCTCCAGCCTCACCCCTGGGCCTCAGCCGTTGTTGTTGTCCTCACCCGTGACTCCCTTGGGTTAAAACTGCTGCACAGTTTTTAGATCCAAACACCAACTCCCGCTCTGCAGAAAAAGGCTGATTTTAAAAAAGCAACTGTATTTTCCCGGTTTCTTCCCTCAGTCTGTCAGGCTAAGGACATGCTGTTTGACGGTGGTGGCCCATGTTTGCTTTTCATTTGAGAATGGCTAAAATCCTCACATTGTTACGGACTTTAAAAAGTAACATTCAATCATAGTACAACCTCATAATGAAATGGTAGGAATTGGCCAGCAGCAGTCTCTTGGGATCTCCTCTCCCTCTCCTTTTGCCCCCGAAGTATTTGGTTGTCCCCCTGCTCTGCTGACGGGACTCAGTCCCCTCATTGTATCACATAAAGCCAGAAGCTATGGGTCCAGCTGCTGCGGACAGGTCACTCTGCAGCCTGTGGTGGCCATGTCACTCACCTCTTGAGGAGCAGAGGTGTGGGCTAGAGATGCTGTGCCCGAGACTGGCTGCTCCCACAGCTGGTTGACAGAGGGAATAAGTCCAAAGAAAATTCCTCGGAACTCGGTTAAACATCTGGGCAGTCCCAAGCAACAGGAGATGGTTGTAAAAGCAAGGAAAATGGTTTTCTGGAGCAAAGCCCAAAGTAAAAAGCTTTCTTTAGGCATTAGAGTATGTATGTTTTCCAGCCCAGGCAGAGACACGAGCACTCCCTTCCCACACATCTGACTCTCATTCCAGGCTGCAGTGCTTTATCCGAGGGTGAGAGGCTGAATTTGGGAGCGGTGCCCAGATGCAGAGCCAAAGAAACTTTATTGGCAAGTCTCTGAAAGATTGTTTTAATCTGTTTTCTTTCTGCTTTGAAGCAGTTCCTTGCCCTCCGTGGCCATCCCGTGGCAGCCTGTGGCTCTGAGGATATCCGACCAGCTCAGTGAGACTGTGATTCAGCCCCAAAGCACCTGGCGCTTGGGACAGTGTCATCATCCCACGCTGCAGTGAGTTAGTGCTGTGGACACCTCAGGGGTTCCAGCTCTCTCTTCTGTTTTGAAGGGAGCTCAGTGTGTTTTTCCGCTGCTGAACTTGTTTTGAGCAGCTTTGCAGTTTCACCTCAGTCCTCTCACAGGAAAAGGCTACAAGCAGAGTGTGCAGAGTCGGAGACTCTCCTCTCCATAGCACACTTTGCATCCGGAGGGAAGGGCTGTGTGGGTTTTGCAAACCTGCCTCTGCCCTACCATGTCACAGCAGCATGAGTGGGCAGCTGGGAGAGCTAGTGAGCATCAAAAGCTGCCACAGAAACCTCAGCATAGGAGCTGAAGAAACTGTCCTGTTTCTTCCCAGAGTAACATCAGTAACTTTATTGAGGACTTCCCACATAATGCTGGTGTTTATTTCTCTCTCCAGCACACCTTATAACCCACCTTGGGCAAACCAGTGGCTAATCCTGAGTCCCTGCAGATGAAGCAATCAGTTGCATCATGTGCTGAATGAATGCACCTACTGCTGCCCTCACTCCCAGGCAAACACAGCTGAAAACTCACAGAATCACCCCAAGAAAAATCTGTACAGCCGTGTTTGGGCATGTTTTCAAACCAGGAGGAGTCAGCATGAGGTACAGCCACCCTGCAAGGTATGTGCCCTCATCTGAATTCACTTCTTGTGACTCAGCCCAGCTCTGTGTGAGTGTGACAGCTGCTGCTGAGGTCCCTAACTCGTGTTTTAAATGACATCCTCTCGTAGACTCACTAGTTTAAGTTAAAAATGTTATCACATTTGTCACACTGATAGATTTCCCCTCTGAAGCATATCGGGGATAAAGCCATTGTTATCTCTTTGGGGGATAAGGCTTTTGATTTTCTTTGACATATACCAAGCCTTGGGATTTACCTTGTAACTCCTGCATTAAATTAATGGTATCTTTTTGAACTAAAAGAATAAAACCAAGTCTTTACTTTAAAAGGTAATTATGTTAGGAGCTTCAAATATGGATTATAAGCTTGTATTTAGAGACTTGAATGTACACATCTACTGGAACAGAACCTCACTACTCAAAAATTCACCAAGACAAACAACTGCATTGACTTCATGCTTATTTACAGCTCCTGTTACTGCTCCTGCCACCATTCCTACTGGAAAGTTAATTTGAGTTTAGTACATGTATTCTAGCATTGTTCTTTCTTTTATTTTCACTGTGTTCTTTGGAAAAATAGTGATTTGCAATGAAAAAAAAAAAAAAAACCAAGCCAAACCTCAGCAGAGCAATTGAAAAGTGTTTAATTTCAGAGCAAATCAACACCATGCTGCTGTAATAGGAATTTGTATTTGTTTGTGGAAGATGTGATCTTGAGTTATGGAATGGTGTGGTTCCTCTGTAAATGACTGGAGGGATATGGATGGCTTTTTTTCTCAACTCATTTTCTCTCTTGGAAAACAAATGAGATGTAAAAGAGCAGCACCTTTGAAGAATTTTCAGTGTTTTTTATTTTTAGTTGAAGCATTAAACAAGATGAACCTGCTACTTAAGTGACTGAAATATTTTCTTCCACTCATGTTAAATATTTGGATGTCTTTTCTTGTAAGAAAAGAACAACTTATATTTCTCTAAACTGGCTTAACCGTGTCCTTTAGAAACTAAGGACTGAAATACGTTTTCAGAAGTTCATAGAAAGTTTTGATTGACTCAAAGCAGCTTTTCATTAAACATGCTGTCCTTTCAGTAGGTGATTAAGGATTTCTCACCATTAAGTATCCAGATTTTAGAAGTGCAGGGCATCAGCAGTCCTTTCGTTTCCATAGCAATAGAGTGATCAGTTTTTGAAATAAAATAGTGTAGCTATCAGATCTAAACGCTGATGGAACTGATGGAATTGACTAGTTATGGCTTAAATTGGTTGTTCCATTAGGGTCCCCCTTGGAGGAGCAGTGGCTTTTGCATACCTGCCCCGTTTGCTTTGCTGTTGGTAGGGGTGGTTTGAGAGGTCAATATTAACTGTCATCGTTCTGGAGCTAGAAAGGAGAACAACAGCACTTCAGGCCAAAATTTACGTCTCCCACTCTGAGCCGGGTGTGGGTGTGGATTTCCTGGACCCCTTGAGCTATTGCTCAGTGTGCTGGAACACAGGTGGGAAGGGGGCCTGCAGCAGTTAGCAGTGCCTAGGCTAAAAGTTGAACCAGAATCCTTCCGACAGCAGGTGGCAGCTCTCCCCTGTCTCTCCTTCCTCCACACAGCAGTTCTGTCAGTCTTCTAGAGAGCAGGGGAAGGAATTTGTGCACTCCACACCCTTCACTAAGAAGGTATTGGATCACCCATTCTATGTGCTGACCGCAGAAAAACCATTTCAGTGGACCCCCGCACTGATGGGCTGTCAATATAGGAAGACCTACTCATAAAAGAGGAAACACCCTTTGACAGAAGGTATAAGAAATACTTTAAGTCCCTCACTTCTTTCAGGTCTGCAAGAGAAAGGAGCTGTAACCTACCTTCCAAAGAAGCCAGATGTGCAAGAGACATACTTGCCTTAGGTTCAGTGGCTGCTTTTAGTACTTTTACCAAGCCAAATAGTGTGATTTTGCAGCAAATCTCACCTTTGCTTCTCTGGCCAGTCTGGTTCTCAGAGGGATTTTTGAGGAGCACAAACTAGATGTCTTCTGGGGTAAGGCAGCAAAATGCCATTCCACTCTGCCACTTCATGGAAACATCACCATCCAAATCCATATGTGGGCTGTGCCTCCAGCACGTTACATAGCACATGTGCCAAAAGAAGACTCCCAAGCCATTCAGAACTCCCACAAAGTCCTGAAGTGGTGCCATAGGTGCCTGGATACTTGCCAGCATCTGCTAGTCTTCAACTCTTTGCCACTGACACTTCTAGTTGGAAATCCTTTCCCCTCTTCAGCTCTTTCTGTTCTGTTGTCCAATCCCACTTGTTGAACCCTTCATTTATCACATCTTTTTCATACTACCCATTTCCTAACTTTGCTCTCTTCTGCCTTTAGCCTCCGGAAGACTCAGAGAGTTGCAACTTGGGCCCTTTATGGAAGTGGTAGTGTTTGTTATTCCATGAGAGGGACAAGGGTTTCCTGGGTAGCAAAGTAATTTGCTGGCAGAAACAGGAGGTTGCTAACATCAGGATTGCTCTTGGTGTGAAAGCATTGGCAATAGTCCACAGATTTGAGGAGAATAAAGGTGATCCTCTCAAAGTCCTGTTACACTTCATTGAAAGCAGGGCAGGCACACACCTACTGTGTCAGCACAGCACAGCAGCAGCTGCTCACATCGACTCTGTCCCCATGCCGAGGAACCTGGAGAAATAGCAATGCTTTGCCATGGCTCCAGATTTCCTCTTCTCAGCTCCCACAGAAGATCCCTTCAAGGTCATACTGTAAGACACCTTTTTCACCTCCTTCCCACCATAGCTGGCATCAGCACCCCAATAGGCATACTTCTGTTTCCAACACAGTAAATGTGCTGCTTTTCTATGTGTGTTGCTTGCTAAGGGGATACAAAGCTGCTGATGGAATTACAGCTTTGGGCTCAGATCTGCAGCAATAAATATCACTAGACTGCCCAGGAGAGCTGGGACACCTCTAAAAGCAGTTCCACAGGGACTATGAGCTGCAGGAGAAACCATTCACACAGCAGCTACATGACACTATCAACAACAATCAGAAAGTACCTGCCCAGTCCTAACCCAGTTTGCCTCAAAGCCATGCAACAAACATCGTAAACTTTGTGTAAAACAAATAGGAGAATGGCTCCTTCATCCATTCATTCATTCAGCAGGACTGACAGCTATTCCAGATACCAGACTGGCTTCTCAGGAACAAAGCAGCTCCTTGCCTCAGGGGTGGCAGTGTGGCCCCACAGCAGTGTCTCTCTCCAGAGCCCCCAGGTTGCTGTACACATATCCTGCAGGCAGGCCTGTGGCAGGAGCCAGAGGGAGTTCAGCACCTTCCACTGACTGATGTGTGAGTCCAGTCCTCAGAGAGACGATTTTCATGCAACAAATTCTTCGCTGCTGTAGGCATAGCCAATGGCCTTCTGAAGGTCTTGCTTCTCATGATCCACCCAGCCAAGGAAAAGATGTGCAAGGCAGACAATTGCACATCTCTTGAGCCCTGGAACCTCCAACTCCTGCTTCTCTTACTACTGTTTTCTTCTCTTAAATCTCTCCTTGCCTCAAGTGTAATCACAACAGAAAAACTAGGAGCATGTCTTCTCCTTATGGTACCCCTTCTGTACACAGGTGAAAGCAGGCCCTACACTCTGGTCATCCTAGAACCTGTGGAAGGGTGCTGCATATCCCACATCCTCAAACAGGGTTATTTAAATATCTGGCAGCTGTGTGTGGCACCAGAGTTGCATTTAGTGTTCTGCAGTCACCTGCCTGTCCCTGCTCCCTACTCTACTGTCATTTCCCATGAAGCTGCTGCTCTGGGTTGGTTTTTCTGTTGATCATTGAACATCATCACATATATGTATCGAGCATAAATCCAACAGTCTCTGCTTCCCACGTGGGTTTTGCAGGTATGTGGACATTAATTCACCCAAAGCATGCCTTGTCATTTTGCCCAGTCCCTTGCATGCACTGTAAACTGAGTCATGATCACTGCAGTTCACTGCTCACTAATCCTCTGGTTTAATGCCCGATTAGGTCCCAAATCCATTATTGTTAGTGTGATGTGGGTGTTGGGAGGGCAGGAGGATTTCATCCTCTTGGCTGAGAGTTAAGCTGCTAAAGGTACACCCTACTGGTGCCACACCAATGTGTTAATTAGCTTGCCTGGAAATTTAATTGGTGCTGCTCAGTGAGGTCGTTGAAAGGTCAGACACTCCCCTAGAAGTGTTGAGATTCAACTTAAGGTCCTAGCCCTTGACACTTAAGAAATCTCTGGGGGAAAAAACCCATCACATAAAGTATTAGCATCAAAATATTCTTAAAACCTGGAGCTCCCACTTCAAGCAGCATTTGAGAGAATACTGAATCATAATAATTACTATCCCTGTAGCTCTTTAATTACAGGGTTCCTGCTGCTTCATTTTCCAAGTGAGCTTCACAAGAGCTCTGGGGTATTTGGAGCAGTGGTCACCACTGCACTTGGCCCAGGGGGAAAAATATGTCCTTGCACAGTGGCAAATCAGATTTAGAGATAGCTTATCTGCCCCCAAAAGAAGCCACCAAGTCCTTGGTGGATGTCTCCATGTCCCAAACCTTGTCAAATGAAATTAGTTCTCAGGAAAGAAGTCATTTCACTGTTTAAGGTGCAGCACTGCATTGTGAGTGAAAAATACATTCCATCCTTGCAAGAAAGTAAAACTCATGGAATGAACTGGCAAAAGGGCAGATGCGGTGTCAAGTCGATGTGTGTAAGGCAATCATCTGCCTTTCCTGCCACACCTGCTACCGCTCTGGTAAAGCAGAATGGGACAGACAACAGGCCAGGACTTAGCCATCAAATAAAATAGGTGACAATTTCTGAAGCTGAAGGAAACTGCCGACTGAGCTTTCAAACCCTGGTTGTGCCTGCTGAGGGCAGGCGAGAGCCCACAACCGATTCCTCCTGTGCCACAGCCGCTATCACAGCTAAAGCTGGAAGAGGGCAGCATGTGTTTTACTTAGTGGCTCTTTTTCAGTCCATGGCTGAGGTCACGTTTCTAAGGGCAAAATAATTCAGCCGTAAAAGCAGGGAACCTGTGAGGCAGCTGGGGCTGGCTTGGAAAGTCAAAGCATGAGTCTAGATCCAAAACTCTCCCCAAATGCCCAAGGACTTGCATTTGAAGGTTTAGGTTGTGTTCATTTCAATTTATGGTACAAAAAATAAATCAGAAAAAGCTTTAGCATGCATCTGTTAGCATCTGGCCTGGGCTGCTTATGCCATTGTAAACGAGGTTAGCAGGGCTCTGCAAAGCAGGATCATAAGGTTGCAATTAGTGATGAGAATTATGATGCCACACACATTTTGCATTGAAGGAAGCAGTTGCAGTAAAAGGCTGTTCAATTCAGACAACATCAAAGCACACAGGCTGCATAAGTTAACAGCACAGCAAAGCACAAACTTTGGTGCACAGACACCAAGCTCTTATGGAGAAGTTTGGTCACATTCTGTATTAATTTTCCATTTTTGAATGTTTTATAAAAGGGCACTAATTTATTATTGGCTTGAATATGGACATGCTTTCTATGGGCATGCACATGTCAGGGAAAAAACATGAGTTATGTGCATTTGAACACGTCAATGAAAGGCATTTTGTTAACTAAAATCCTCTTTAACAAGTAAATGTTCTATTACTATATAAAACACCTATTTTTTTATATAGCAATAGTACGCTATATTATTATTAAATGTTATAAAATACTTAACCACATACCAGCATGTCTGGCTATTCACCTGTTGCTCTCTAGTTACAAGCTATTGATGCTTCATGTGCTGTTTAGAACCTTGCACAGTCAGGTGGCTGGAAAACTTTACACTTTTGAGTTTATAGCTAACACCTGGGTGTTGCTCTCCCTACAGATTGGTTCATTGGCTATAATTGGAAAATAGATTAGGCCTTCACTTTGGAACTAATGACACCAAGCTTTCTATATTTAAAGCAATCTGTACGGAAAGGCTGGTTAGCAAAAATAATCTGAACACAGAGAAGATTGAACTGAATACAATGGGGTAACATTAGTGTTTTAGCCCTTTGCTTTGTTTAAGTTTGAATGTATTACTTTTGCATCTCCATACAGCATTTTTCAACTTGGAAGTCCTGGGCTAAGTTTAGTTTCAGTTTATGCAATCTCCACTACTTAAGTAAGGGTCATGAATGCATTTGATAACAGCAATGTCTTCATGTGTGACCTGACCTAGGTGAACCTGTTTTTAGCAGGGGGGATTGGACTAGATGATCTCTAAAGGTCCCTTCCAACCCTAACATTCTGCGATTCATGAAGGGCTGTAATGGCACAAAGCACCTTCTTGCAGACAATCCTGTTGTAGCGGTGCAAGCTGTATTCATTCAAAGCTTTAGAGAGGATAGGTAATGCACATGCAGAGATGTACATGGGCACCATAGCGCAACCAACAGAATTGACTCAAAGCTGCCCTTCCTTTGCTAGCTACTTCCTTACATGCTGCTTTTGCCCTAGGGCCCAATTGATTAACTTGCAGCACCTGTTTCTGATAATTGGAAGTAGCTTGCCAGCTGCATTAACTTGTCCCTACCATCTTTATTCAAGCTGGCTGGTCCAAGTCACATTTGTGCTTACAATTCCCCTCTTCTTTTTGGACCAGCCAGCCTTCAGCAACACATTTCAAAATTAAAGGTACATGAAGAAAACATAAATATTTTTACCGATGGCCATGAATTTACAACAAAAGGTCAATAACAGCTACATCGCTCATTGCAGGGCTGCTGAGTATTTGAAAGTCTATTAGTGAAGTGAGAAAAGGAGCAAAGCAAAGTCTGTAGAATAGGAAAATGCAACCAAGACAGTTCCAGATGTTGAAAAAAATCTTCAGACATGGTGCTGGTGTGAGAAGTGTCAGTTTGGCCAGAGAGCCATTGCAGTGGAAGCTCCCTGAACAATAGCCGCTGTGGCTGAGCCATTGTTAGGCTCTTGGCCTGTACTGAGGCTTTGCTGTGAGTGTTGGGTTCCATAGCCATAAAGATGAGGGCAAGGCTGGCTGCTGCTCCTTGTGCAGGAGGGATGAGGGACAGGCCCTCCTGGCACCACACACCACGCCCAAATGGTTGGTTGGGCTCCTACTGTGCAGCCTGTGGGTCCCAGGATTTTTGCTGGCAAAGATGACATTCATGTTGTCTGCACTTGGCAGAGGTCAGGCGTGACGAGAAGTGCAGGCTTAGAGCTATTTTCAGCCAGCAGTACAGGTGAGGGAGGTTAACCATCTCATCCCATGAACCACATGCCAAAATTTGCCAGTCTTAAGTCACAGGAAACCAAAGACCTGAGGGAACTCCAGCAGCCATCCCTCCATCCTACTGATAAACTAAACAACTTGTGTACTTGGTACTTAGCAGCCTGGCCAGTTCCCTTTGAGCATTTTGGATTTGTCTAACCCAGCAGAACACGAGTCATAGGTCTGGAGATTATCTGGGCTTCATCTATTTGGAAGTCGTATGTGGCTACTGGTTGATCACTCCTTGTACAGAGAGCTCCAGTCTGCAGCCCAGGCTTCACTCAGCTCTGTATGAGGATAATGCATGCCTCAGTTGTGCCCCATGTCCCTCACATGCTGGTATACACTGTGGGTGGGCTGCTGGAGAGTTGTTCCTTTCTCACCTATGGGCATGAGGATAAAAATAGAGTTACTCACCCCTTGCTCCCCTTCTCCAGCTTAACCGTCTGTGAGTTGGTGGTTCAGTCAAGGGACGAAATGGATGATTTGCACCTCGTTCCCCAGACAGCCACGCCAGCAGCCTGTGAATCAGAGCACTCTGTGTAAGAGTAAGTCTGTTCTATCATGGTTTTACTGATATTTTAACCTTCTTCTTTTGTTACATCTCCAAAAAAAAAAAAATTCCACAGAGTCTTAGCTGATTTGGCTTGTTCACTGCAAGAATTTCAACAGTCCTTGTTCATTTAAACCAGACCAAGTTACTGATTTCAACAGTGTGATTTATAGCATGGATAGAGTCTTGAATCATTCACAACTAACAGAGGTGATGTGTGTGCAGAAGTGCAGACTGGTTGTAGCACTGTACCCCTTTCCATCTCTGTGCTTTTCCCAGGAACTGAAGAGACTTTCAACCAGGTAACAGTCTGTGATTTTACTACAGTGCTTTCTAGAGGTCAGTTTGCTGGCTAAGTCTCTGACACTAAGAAACAAGGCTTAGCAAGAAACTTGAGAACACTGTATCTGAATGGAGCATACAGTGAGGAGCCTGGAGATACACCTTTCCTCAATTACCTTTGTGAACAGGCAGTTACCTTCCCAGCTGGTGTACATTCTAGGACCACTATGAATAAAACCACACAGAGTGCAACTGGCCACTGCTAGTGTAATCTAAAGCAGCTTCAACCATTGATGGGTAGTACTTAAAGCATGGGTTCTCTTCTCTTTCTCTCTCTTCTCTTTCTCGTGCATGAGCAAGGGGACCACAATGGCTGAAGGAGCTTCAGCTGAGCCCTGGGAGCTGACCCAGTGGACACTTCCTGCAGAGTTAATAAGTGTGTTTTGTTCCATGGGTGAAGCAGATGGGAAGCATATGAGAGACTGTTAGCAGGGTGGTGGCACCTTAATAGCTTTTAATGCTTGTCCACACCTTTCCCATAAATATGAGCTGCCAAGGCTGACCTACTCAACCCAGTCCCAAGCACTGGGATGTTTTGTGGCTACAGAGCTCTTCCATAAGATCTCAGCTGCTGATGCAGAGGGATGAGCGTGTCTGTATGTTTCACTAACAACTCTTCCTTCATTTATTCAGATTTTCTACTGACTTTACCACAGTTTTGTAAGAACTGAGCTCAGGAAACAGATTTCCCAAGTCCATACTAAAAGATTCTTCCTTCTTCTTAAATAGCAATTTGCTTTAATGTCATCTATAAAATGATAAATTCCAATTGATCCAGCAGTTTCCCCTAATTAATGACAACCATTTTTCTGCAATATAAAAATTAATCAAGCCATTTTATAGACTTTCAGGCTGAGCTTTTGAATGAATTAATGCAGAATTTTATGTTTCTGAGGTGGATTCATAGTGCTCAAAGAGAAGATGTACACGCAGCAGTTTAAATAGTCAGACTAAATGATTCACAGTGTATATATAAAGTCTCAAAATACTCATTTTAAGGAAAACACATGTTTGAAGAACACAACATTTATTTTCCTATTATTTGAGTAATTTTGAAAGGGATTTTTCATGGGTACAGAGTGTTAAGTAAGAAATAAGACAGTATTTTGCCTTAGGGGGATTGTGTTCTTATCTTCTGACACGCAAGAGGCACGGGGTGAAATGTCCAAGCTGTTCTAGCTGTCATAGCTTCAAAATACCGCTTTGAAGTATGTGAATATTCTTCCTCAGCTGTTCCAGTGCTGTCCACTGAAACCCTCCCTTTACAAGTTGTCTTCAAATAACAGCAACAGCTCAAAGAATCCGTAACCTGCACGACTGTGCAATGCTGCTTTAGACATGTTGCAAAAGAAGACACGAAAAGACAAGAAATTAACACTAACGAGTGTGGCTGAACTGTGGAAATTCATACTTCTTGAATTCCATGGACTTATTTCAATCAATCCTGTGATCTGTTTAGTTAAGCTGTTGTAAATCCTAGTGTAAGCACTACAAGGGATATTTAGTAGGGCTGAAACAAGGCAGACTTGTTTCTCTGGGCTCTCTCCACAGTCACAGGAGGGAGAAAAAGCCTTTTGCAGAGCAGCTGGGCTGATCTCATGAAAGATGCTGAAAGAGTGATGTCCCTTCCTCCAGTCTGTCTGCTCCCTCTAACTAGCTCTGATACTCACTGGGCTTTCCCACCAGCCAGATCAGCTTTCTAAACACAGAGGAAAGTTATGCCCTGTTTTTCTACTGGATTAGCCTGCTGCCAGGTTGGTGGCGGAAATGGCACAGGAGATGCTCTGTCCTTCCCTAGGTAGGGACTCCCCTCATGGGGTGATGAGCAGTCCTTCGAGTCACTGAGCATCTTCACAGAACTCTGTAACTTGTAGGTACAGAGTGAGGTTGGACTAGATGATCTCTAAAGGTCCCTTCCAACCCCTACCATTCTGTGAATTCTGTGAATATCACCATTATTCTGCATTGCAGATATGTACATATATGTATGTATGCACATCTATACATACACATGTCAAGGTCTCTGTGTGCTGTTCAAGTACTAGCTATGGAGACACACATATCCCTACATTTGCCCAAGAAAATGTTAAATTAATTTATAAAAAGTACATTGAGGAGCAGTTTGTTTGAAAAGGTGTTGCTGTGGCTGCAGTGGTTTTTCTGTATGGTTGTACGAAAGTGGGTCTGTGCAGAATGAAGTGACAGACAGATGTCTATCTTTTTTTTTGTGGTCAAATTGCAACCTGCTATTGGTTCTGCTCTCTTTTTGGTTATGACAAAAGACAGCATTTCTCTGCTCTCCTGAGTGAGCAAATCTGGAACTCACTATTCATGGATGTCTTCAGGCAGCTGTGACTCAAACAACCACTCTGAAACTGCTGGCTTGCTTGAGAAAGGAGGTGGATGTGTGTCATTTCCTTGCATAGACACATAAGCACTATTTTCCTTTCTTATTTATTTTGCTAGTTGGTGATTTTTTGTTTTTTTTTTTTTTTTTTATGAGACAGCAAATCAGCTGGGACACTGCAATGCAGTGTGAACTGCACAGGAAGGCCACGGCTTCTGAGAGTAAAAGAAAATGAAGGATCTGAATTTTTTAATGAGTCTTTTTTTGAACTCCTACAAAAGTCCAAGAGGTATCTGAAGTGACAAGGCACTTGAAAATGTTGTCCTTGGATGACACAGGGGGAAGGCAATCAGTGAGCTTATCACACAAGTGATGAAACTTAACTTGAGAGGCATGGGGATGAGAGGTGGCATGGAGTCTGGAGCTGAAAGGACTGCAGGAGAAGTGATTTTAAAGGAAGAGCCAGTGAGTTCTTGGCAGGCAAGAGAGGAATACTTGCACATCTCTATTGGAACGTCAGCTTCCCAGAAAGAAATATTTTGATGGTCTGATATTGGGGATTATTTTTGTCCTTCTTGTTTGTTGTCTTCTGGGTAATTAAATCAGTGGCATTAGCATAGATTTTGAGCAGTGTGACCCATATCTGATGGGCTTTAACACTGTTTTCAATGCTTTATTCTTTGCTCTGTTGCTTTCTATTTTCAATTAATTTCTTAGAAAAGCACATGCAAGAAAAAGGCAAAAATACACCAAGGGGAACAGAGGGGAAAGGGGGCAGATATTCAGACTTTAAAGATCATAATACAATTCCCCTAGACTTGGATATGTTTCTGAACAGTATGCTGGTTTTTGCTTTCTCAGAGAGCCCAAGTCTCTGTGCCGTTAGAGCTGTGCACAGTGCATACACAGGTTAGCAGAAGTCTGCACGCTTCCCATTTGCAGCTCAGAGTCTGTGTTTTGCACACAGAAAGGGTAGGTGAAGTTTTGAGGCTCATGCTCTGTATAGAATGACAAAAAGTTTAGTCCCGTTAAAGGACAAAAGCTAGATAACAGGTTAGTCACAAGGCACCCATCTTTGAGGATCAGTAGTGGTCTGGTGCTCTACACAGACCCTCAACTTCCCCAGGAGTTGGTGGGGAAATGTTGTGTGCAGCAAACAGATTGAAATCCCCTGCGACTCTCTCTGCTATTTCGGATCAACTCTGCTGAACTCAAAGCCTGCCAAAAGGCAATTTGCAATTGTTTCCATAGCTATGTCTTTACAATGGAGTAATTAATTATCCCCCATGCTATTTATGAAATAGTTCTAGTGATTTTCAGACTTGGCCTTTTCATGCAGATATCTGTGCTTTAGAGATGTATTGACCAGGTCCCTGGTGCCCTGTGAACTCCACCCGGGCAGATTCTTGCTCAGATGACTCTCTACTGAGCAATCACAATGGTTGAGACCAAACATTTTGCTTCCACAAACTTCAGAGGTGAACTGTGTTAGAGCTGGACAGGCTGAGATGCCAGGAGAGCTGCTTTCTGCCTGTAAAATTAGGAGAAATGAGCGGTCTTGGCTTTATGAAATTCTTGCATATAACTTCCATGGTGTTTCCCTAGTGCTACTAGGTAAACACATATGCTACCTTCTGCATGGAGTATTTAATGCTGTGAGTGCTGACATTGAAATACTTGCACTAGCTGAAGGTGGTAATTTTTGGTTGCTCATCTTCACAAGTACAATCAGTAGCTGTATTTACCATTCAAAACTTTGGAAGAGTAATGACTCTTTTCACTTCTAGCCATGACTTTTCTCTGTTGGACTCATCTAGTTTTTCCTCTCTGAGATGTAGCTCAGCAGAGTTTCAAGTAGCAAGGATTTGTTCAAAACATCTACATTTTGGCAATGGAGGTAAAGGCACAAATAAGAATAAATTGCCTAGCAGCTCCTAGCTTAAGAGATAGGGATAGAGAGATCAGAAAGCTATTACTCGGTGAGGGTTCAGACTGGTTTGGATAGAAGGTACTTTTCTGTTCACATGAAAGATACTTGTCATCAAAGACATTGTAACCTGAGATATCAATGATGTTTGTGTGGGTGACAATCTGTGCTCATAGCTGTGCCAATGTTGGCATAACTGTGATTCATAGAATCATAGAATGGTAGGGGTTGGAAGGGATCTTTACAGATCACCCAGTCCAATCCCCTGCAGAAGCAGGTCCCATTTAGATCAGGTCACACAGGAACGTGTCCAGGCAGATCTTGAAGACCTCCAAGGAAGGAGCCTCCACACCTTCCCTGAAAACCTGATTCACCACCAAGTGTAAATACTGCAAAGAAACAAACAAAAAAAAATCTGGCAAACTTTATCTGGGAGGAGGTGTAGCAAAACCAGTGATGTTACACTGCAAAGTAAACTCAGCACCTTCCTAATTATAAGTATGGGCCTCCTCATGAGCACCTCATGAGTATGAGCACCTCACATGATCATTCTCTCCACTGAGCTGCTAGTGGGCACCATGGCATGCCTTTCTCTTCGTGTTCAAAGTTAGTCCATCAACATTGCTCCTGCAGGCCTCTTGGTCACAGCCACCATGTCCTGGGCAGTCAGAGAGGTGAGCTGTATCCACACAAACTGTGGCATGCCACAACCAGGAAACAGCCTCTGCACCAGTTTCTCTTCTAACTTGGATAGCACCAAAAAGCTAGTGCTCAAATGGAGGAATGTGGCCAGTCCTTGGCCTCTATGTATTTGTTACCACCTAGGAGATGAAGCAGATGCTGGTGTCCATCACACACTCAACATGTTGGGCCAAGTATATGAATGAAACTGTGAAGCCTACCTAAGGATTAGGTACCTAAAATCCTCATTGGAGGTGGCCCTTAGTCAAGCATCAGGGTACTAATTAGGCACTTAAATGAGTAACTGGGCCTTTAAAAATCTTCCCTTAGTAGACAACAAGGTTCAGAGTAAACATCAAAGGTCTTTCATTTGCTAACATTAAAGTTTCTGACTTTTGACCATCATGCTCTGGGCCTGTAGATCTACCAACAAGGCACTTGTCCATGTACATCTCATGAGCTTGATACAGGAGGCTATCACAGTACTTTGAGGACACTCCATCAGAAAAGGGGTCCCATCAAGTGCAGATAGCTATGGCTGCCTGAGAATAGCAGGCCCAGCATTGTCCATCTAGAAGAGAAGATCCCATCAGCAAAGCACTCTTTGAGATCATAGGAAAGCCAAAGTTCATCACTCACTTTTGCCTACAGGGACTCACATTCCCACTTCCTAGGACACCACTCTAACCACCAGGTCTCAAAAAGAAGGTCTCTCCCAGCTTTCACTTGGGAAGTATTTAAGATACATTTTATCAGAAAGAGAGCAAATGTGAATGTTAATATAAAGGTAATCTCTTCAGGGTCAGGAATCCTGCAGCATAAACCTTTTTCCTGGATCTACTCATGCAGATGATTTCCGCAGGTAGTGCATGGGTACTTCCAGGAACAGAGGTTGAGCAGACAAGGTGAAAGTCTAAGTAATTGTCCCAGTCACCAGTCAGAGACTGATACGAATTGCCTGGTGTCTTAACTGCTCTGAATGCCCCTCATGGAATAGTGTGAATACACCACCTTCCTTGGCATAGTGCTACCTCTCATGTTTTGAAAGAAAACATCTCTATGAAAGAAAGTGCTGAGATCTCTCTCTTGGTGGGGTGCAGAATATGGGTCCAGAGTGGACGGGGGCCCAGGTTGGCAGCTCTAGGAAGGAGGTTCATCATTGCATGTGGGTGAGGATTGTACAATCCTTTCTGGTCTTCCTGCAGCTACCTGGTGATCCCAGATGAAACACTGAGGGCCTCCTCCTTGTATAAGGAGCCCAAGTACCCAGCACTGATGGATCTGTCTGTGAACTATGTGCACACATTGCTGTGATAATGAGATACTTCCATCAGCTTCTGAGCTTGCAGTACTGCAGGAAATGTATTGGTTGAATGCAGCCAGGAGAAACCACAAGTCTATGTCTCAAATAAAACTGTCTTGTGCAACCTTAATAGGCAATTATATAATTTATTCATAAAGCACTGTATGAGCACCAGGAGTTGTTAGTCATCGGATTGAGCAAACACTCTACTGTTGACTTGTCTCTTTGGCCAATCGGTTCTTTTATTGGTTATTGAAATGTTAAATATCCAGTAGAACCAGTTGAGGTTCCTCAATATTATCTTTACTCCCCTGAAGTCAGAGTAGGAAGGACAAAGGGCTGGACCATATGCAGCACTTGACTCTGTATATGTTTGTGTCTGTATATGTGCATAAGTGCCTGGACTGACAAGTACAGACCATGTTCTGGTTTATACTGCAAGTACATGTTCTATACCACTTAAAGAGTGACATTATAGTATTCCAAGCAGGCAGCATTTTACAAAGATCAATAATCTTGTTACTTAATAATGGCTAAAGCCTCTACAGACTTGTTTTCTAAGGGTACCAAAATACTTGGCAAGCACAGGACTAATTCATGCTCCTATATCATTGTATTGACTTAATTGAAAATGTTGATGTAGAAAAAGCTACAGGAACCTTTGCCTATTTCATACCAATGAATGTGGAAAAAGTGAGTGAATCTTGTGTGGTTTCTCTCTTCAGAAAAGGCCTGGTATTCCTGTCTTGACCAAATGCAACACTGACAGTTCATTTTATTCTGTGCTTTGCCCTAAATTCTGTGAGACGGGGCTTCTCCTCAGGTCTGGATTAGACCATTGGTTTTACTAAGTCAAGAGAGATGATTCAAATTCCCTGCCTTCACACTTGGCAGTGTGCTGGAGCAATCAAAGGGAAGGACGATGCTACCACACAGAGAAGTTCCTGCATAGTTGAAACTGCTCCAGACGTCATCTACTCGTGTGTGACACTCTCTCCTTTCCTCTTACCAACTTGTGTGACCCTCATCCTATTTTTATATTTTTCCTACTTATATCCTATTTTTATCTCATTTTTGCTCCTATGTTATTGAGACAGAAGCACTCAGAGACTGGAAGGTCAACGAAACAAGCAAGCCGTGATTCATAGATGAGACATTTGTGAAAGTGAAGAAATAACCAATTCTCCTGGATCTTAAAAAATCATCATTCAGTACATCCTCAAATCTGGGTCAGCCAAAAGAGTTTCTCTGCAGGTTTTGGAGCAAATGAATAGGCACAGCCACATGAAGCCGTTAGCACAGAGGACAAAAAGGGAACAACACGTGAGGAATCTTAGAAGCATTACAAAATTCAGGTTGGAAGAGACCTTCAGCTATCATCTAATCTAGCTCTTCCCTCAAAGCTTGGTCAATTTCATGGGTTGTTCTGGGCCTTATCAAGGTTTTTACTGTCTTCCAGGATGGACATTTACCATCCTCTGGGCAGCCTGCTTGCCCAGTGCTTGTCTGTCCTCATGGTTTTTTTTTTTTTCTTCTTAGTAGAAGTTCTCACTCACTTGTTTCTGTGCACCTCCAAGAAGAGGCTGGTTGGGTCTTCCAATACCCTCCCATAAGGCAGTTGAAGACAGCATTAAAATCACCCTCAGCCTTCTGTTTTTAAGGCTGAACAGGCCCAGTTCCCTCAGTCCCTCCCTGTACATTGTGTGCTCCAGACCTCCACCTACCCTGTTTGATAAACAACCTCTCCTCTCAGACCTTTTTGAATCAAGGATAGGTCAGGGCAACTGAGAGAGACAGTGACTCACTGTCTCAACCATGCCCTACTACAGTGAGAAGCAGCTACACTGAGGTTACTGGGGCATTGTCAACTGACTGGGCTCCAAAACATTCATAACCCAGCAGTTTTTAAAATGCAGCAGTCTCTGGATCAATAATGCTCATGAGTGTTGCTGCCAAGGTAGTTCTAAATTTCTGCTTCTTGCAGTTATTGCTACAGGAACATTGCTGGCATAATATTTTCTCCTGGAGTCTTTCTAGAGCACCTGCTTCCTTCACCACGTGTGCAGACATAAGCCAGGACGGATGCTCAGGGAAATTGCTGAAACCCCAAATCTCACAGGGCAGACGCCCTTTATCAGAACAGAGGCCACCCAAGTTCTTGATTTGAGGAGGGAGGCAGGAAAAAAAAATCTTTGGAGAAGAAGAAGCAGCTTCCTTAAAGTGTTTAAGAAAACCCTTTCCAGAGACATTATTAAAAATGCATGGGTGGGGTGAGAGAAAAAGAATTCTTATTTATATATAAAGTTACACATGGAGACAATGTCCAAAATCACAGAAGAAGAAGAGAAAAAAAGTCTGTGTGTGTTTTCCTGAGTTATAACAGCATGTGTTTAGTATTACAGCTAATCCCTTCTAGGAGCCAAAGTTAACATCTTCCAAAGAGTAAGGGTTTTTTACAAAAAGCTCTGTTAAATTCTAGCACTTCAATCTACTTAAACAGCAAAACAGAGAAAGAAAAAGAGAAGGATCTCTGGAAAGTCTTTATTTAGTTTTCTGTGGTTGAAACAATTATGTCATTGGATAAGCAATCAGGCCAATGCCAATTGGTGAAATATTGCATTAAGGAGCAGAACAAGTTCTATTTGAACCTGGAGAAAAGACTAAGATAAGAAATGTAGTGACGTTTTTTTTCCATTAAGAAGGGACACGCACATAGATGTGGTCTAAAGCAGTCTGATGGTAGCTGAAGGAAACAAACCCAAAGACTCCCCAGGATGACATTGTGCACATCGCACAGCACAGAGCTGTCCCAGGACACTTGGGTGCAGTGAAGGGTGGCTAGGGAAGGCATCTTTGCAGGCTCGGCATGTTGCAGTGAGCAGGCTCTGGACATAGTGAGTTGCAAGGGAGAGATGGGAGCAGTTTGTAGCTCCCCAGCCTGTCCTTTCAAGCAGTAGAGCTCTCAGACCAACAAGATGTTAAGGCACAGATGTGTTTCCCAAATGACTTCAGTAATTTGTCTTTAACACAAACCTGTTTGTGGAATAAGGTATTTCACCTTTAATGAAATAACTTCAAACCAAATTTCTGGGAGCTGCAGAGCATGTATATTTTGTCAGAAGCTTTCTGTGGTGTTGCTGGTAGAAACAGCATACAAAGGAAGATTGTAGAACTGGTGCGTGAGGAGGATATTTTAGTGCAGGAGAGGACATAAAGCTGAAAGGGATGTTACTTTTCCCACAATCTGTTCTCCCACTTCCTCTCCTCTCCAATGGCCTTCAGCTCTGAGTTGGCTGGGAGTTAATAGTGTCCTTGCTGTGGTGCCATGTTGTTGGGAGCTGGATGTGAAACACTACAGGAGCAGGAGATAATGAGCAGGAGAGGCTCAGTCTCCCTGGTCAGTTCTGCCAGGACCAGGTCTTCTGCTGTGGTCTTCAGTTTAGGACTAACACAGCAGGATTCTTTTTTCAGATATTAATTGCCTGAGAAAATGTAGTACTTCTATTTATTGTTGACATAGAGGTTTTCTTTAATGATTTTCTTGTCTAGGGACTTAAATATAAAGGTCAGAACTCAGTGCAGCACTTCATCATGCCTGGAGAGGGGTACTGCTGACAGCAAGAGCAGTGATCCCTTTCAGGAGTCAGCCTTGGCAGGACAAGGAAAGCACAAAGCTGTCGTAATTTCTGCACCTCATCCCTCCTTTGTCCAAGGGCACTTAATTCCATATGGTTTAAAGCAGGGAAACCGAAGAATGAGAAGCATAAAAGGCCCCTTAATTAAAACCTGAGGAGTTCAGTACGGACTCAGTGCCACCCGGTGTCAGCCAGAGTTCCCATCCACCCCAGCTCGAGTTGCTGCAGTTTGTTTCATCTCACCAGAATGCTGCACAACAAATCACCTTCTCAGCACAGGGAGATAAGTTGTAATTCCACAACCCAGCACTTGCAACCAAAACATTATCGGGGTCTGTTTGGGCAAAGAGCAACCCAAGGAGTGAGAAGATGACTTCTGGTGGTTTTCTTCACGAGCAGAGCAATACATTTTTGTTCATTAATCTGGCGGAATGAACAAAACACCAAACTGTTAACTCAATTGATACTGACGTTGTCCAGGCTGCCAGACATTTAGCAGCTGACAGCTAATTTGTACAGCTGCTTTCATCTGACTGATCCAGTGATTTTTCCAGTGTTTTAGGGGGCAATACGATCAGATCCAATTTCTAGAATATTTTCAGAGAATTGACAGGAGAAACAAGCCAGATCAAACATTAGCACGTCTTTTTTCTACACACAAGGCCAGGAGAGAGTGAACCACAGGAAAAAACAAGAGTTTTCAATATTTTTAGAACTGGATGGTTCATCTAATCTTCATCCAATGAGCCGAGGAAAAGAGACAGAAGAAAATGTTTTACTGCAGAGCACTGCTATGATGGTAAAGACTTACTTCTGTGGTAGAAGAGCCACCTCCCTGTGGTATTTGCTCACTCATCTTCTCAAGCTTGAGCCCTGGGTTTTACCTGTTCACACCTTCCTTGCCATTCAGGTCTCTCCACCTCACACTCTACCTGAAATTCAGAATGAAAATATTTTTCACGATGGAAGGCCTGTCTTGTCTGCAGAGCTGTTTGTGTTGTGTACAAGGTTAGAAGCTTACTCTCTTCTGTGGCTATGATATTGTTCACCCTGCACTTACTTGGCCATCACTCCTTGGTCTAATGTACTCGCATTTTTGCACTGCAGGCTTGGATACACTTAGATGAAGTTGCTTTAGAGAAAAAAAAGCAGCAGTTCTGTAATTCTCTCTGTTTCTCAAGGCTAGTCACGAATCTTCCCATTCCTCCTATGCAGGCAGAGACCTCGTTCGATGTGAAAGCTTCACAAAGACTCGTGGATTTGATTAGGTAGATTTAAAATAGACACAAAGATGAAATTTGTAGTGATCTTCCTGAGAGGCTGAGCAGTAGATGGGCAGAAGAACCTCCTTACCTATTTGAGGTCTAATCACTTTAACCCTTCTGTGCCTGTCAGATGGAGATGCCAGAGGAAAACCAGACTATCCAAAACCTTTATGAGAGCCTGGTGAGTGCTCTGCCCAGTCTCCAGACATTTCTGAAATGAATGGTGGGACAAAGACTGGCAGGAGTCATGGCAAGGATTAGCTGTGGTGGGAGGGACTCACATGAGTTTCTACAAGCTGGAGAGGCTGATTTTGCTCACAGCTGCCTACCACACAGCCTGGAAGCAAAGCAACTGAGTAATGGCTCTCCCACACCCAGATGTATGATTGGCCATCGATTTATTCTGTACAAGAGGAGAACACACATAACCCCCACACCAGACCCTTCAAAGCAATCTTCCCCACAGGCATATCATTAATGTCACCACAGTTAATTCACAAATAAGCTTGTATTGCAAAACATAAATGCCTGCTAAGTCAGAAAGTCCATCTAGCATGATCTTCTGACAAGACATCCACAAGAGGCAGGTTCCTGGGGCAGGAGGTAGGAAACAGCAAGTACTGAGTTACCTGTTCCCTGCTTGTACTATCCCAGCCCAGTTCCTTGCAATCAATGCGTTGGGGACTGTGAAGAATCTGAACTATCTTGTTTAATAGCTCTCGATGGACTTCTGTTCCATGAGTTTGCTTAAACCTGTGTAGGCTTCTGGCTTCCACAACATCCTGCAGCAATGAGTCATGGTTCAGTTATGCATTGTGTGAACAAGTACTTCCCCTTGTTTATTTAAAAATAAATCTGCTACTTGCTTTTTTCACTGAACACCTTTCAGCTCTTACGCGTAACAAATGATGCCTTGTTGTCCATCTGCCACCTTCTCCTTCACCGTTTGTGACCAAAAAACCTTCTTTATTACCCTTGTTTAATCATTCCTCCTGTCCTTCCCATTTATTCAGTGTCCCTGGCACCAGGAATCCAAGGAGATCAGTGTCTTCAAGTGCAACCCGATATTTTCTGCAGCACCACAGAGGCAGAACAATTTGGTGTCACCTATAAATGCCAAGAAGCTTGGCAGATAGATTAGGCTGCTATACCATGAGATGCAAGCTTGTTTTCAGTGCTCATTGTGGGCAGAAGCAAGCTGAAGAGAGGATTTATTTGGCTCTGACAGTGCCCTCATTTGAGGAGGCACCTCACTTTTCCTACCAAGAAGATTAAGACCTTGTCTGCATTGTGAGCTTTCTGTCTGGACCCCAAGTCAGACCTATAAGCTGCTCTTCCAGTCTTGTGATTTCTGAGGAGTATGCACAGGTACCTGAACTAATAATGATCCTTATGAAGTAGATTGATCATTGTATGACCCAAAGGTAAAAGTACCCATGAAAAGACACAAAAATCTCCAAGCATATGAATTCAGTACAGTGATATGTGCTGAAAGATCTGCTTCATCTGCTTATAAATGCACCAGCTCTCATACTCCATTTTGCTACAGTAAGTTTGACCACAGCAAAACTGAGCTCAATGGGGCTAATCATCTGAACACTGTGGACAGAACTGTGTCTCCAAGCTAAAATAAACCCACTCTGACATTGTTTTGTTCAGTAATGAATCCTTGGACAAATTATTCCAAAGTCCAGCTCAAGAGAATTCAAAGATTGTTGATTGATGCCCAGTTATCATCAATGTGATTCTACTTGTCTTTGAGTTACATAAATGTAACATTTTGGAAGTTCAAGGTGTGGAAATGCTATTGAAACCACATATCCTTCTGAATTGTACCTGGAGCATCCTTTGGCCTAAGGATTTGCTAAAAGAATAGAATGAGCCTCGAACGACACCAGAAATTGTTTCAGGTTATAGAAAATGAGTCAATTATCCAACATGAGGTGAGGGTTTATTCATTAGATTTGTTCATTAGCTTGCCATGGTCATTGGCATCTCATGACTGGCTGACAAACTGTAACACTCTTCTTCACATTTGACAATGCAATTTGAAATGAGCGTGTTGTGGGACTGACCCCATAGGATTGGTGTGAGATAAGGTGATGCCAAAGGAATGTGACAGAAGGGCAGAAAAAATGTCTGCCTGCTATGCCCACTGAGCATGTGCTCTTGTGAGGCAGCTGTTTTAACAAAGGTGATCTTTTTTCTCACTTGTAAATTTTGCAGCCAGGCAGATGAAAGCATAGGTAGAAAAATAGCAAAAATACAAATAGTGTTAGCAGTAAATGAGCCCTTCAAATAGTGTCAGAGGTCAGGTAGCATAAAGTAATCTCCTGGCCCTGATGGCCAGGGACTGACAGACTGCAGGCCTGAAGTTTGGTAAAGGAATTTATTCTGCAGAAGGGATAAACTGAGGTGATATTTCAGCAGTGAGGTCACAGCAGTGAGATAAGGAAATACAAGGGAATCTGTTACCCATCATAGGTTTATCTGAGTGGACTGCAGTATTGCTGCTCCTAACTTGAACCAGCACAAAGATGAGCTGAAGCAGTTCACTGCTGTGTGAGTGGTTGTGTAAATAAAATGGGATGTCTTTCACCAGCTATGCTGACACTGATCTCCATTTCTGTCAGCTTGGGGATTCCACATGGGGTCCAGTGAGGCACAAGGCCAGAAGCAATCTGTGGTGTCCAAACAGGTCTTTTGCTCCAAACAACGTGGGCTGTAATGATGAGGAGCTGCAGACTGACCTACGGCACAGCCTGCGCACAGTCTTGGACCCAGAGCTCCATCTGGTCTCTGAGGAGCTGTCACCATACCACAACTGCAACCTACTGGTGATCTGTACCTGAGCTGACAAGCCACAATGACATCCTCACTGCAGAGCTGGTCCTGCATCTGTGGCCAGTGGCGCTAAATGATCCCTTCATGATGGACTGTGTGCTTGGGCAGGGGTGGGCAAGTTCCCCTGTGGTTTCTTGGAGGGGATTAAGTGAATTCAGATCATGTGGTTGAGAGGCAACTTGAGATTCTCAGAAAAAAAAAAAAAACAAACATGAAAACATCTGGTCTTGCTTCACTCAGAGGGAAACAGAGTGGCTGGGGACAGAAAGGGGACCTAGAAGCAGCCTACAAGACCTTCAACCTTCCCAGTTTTTCTGAGCCTTCCTATGCACTGTTAGCCCATGGCTCTGGGTGGAGGGGGAGGAACTTGTTTGATTTTCCAGAAAAAGCAAGAACAGACATTTGCACAATTCTGGGAACTGAGAGTATTGACCCTGATCTTGTTCCTGGTGAAGCTGGAGCAGAATTAAGGCCCATAAAGTAAGGCATAGCCAACAAAAGCAAGTATGTCTGAAATAGCCTCTACTCTGGACAGAACTAGCAGTGGTAGAGACAAAAATTGCAGCTCCACAGGTTGAGCTGTGAAGCTGCCTACAAGAAATCTGTGGCAGACTTACAATTTCTATTCTTCATCAGTGGAGAAAGATGTCATGTAGGTGTTAAGCTTGCCATGGAGAGATCCCTTATTTCACTGCTCTGGTGAACTGCTGCTAGTGTGAGTGTTGTTTGGTTTGTGTGGTGGGTTTTTCTCCTTCTGTGTTTTCTTTGGTGGGTTTTTTTTTTTCCATCCATTTGGCAGTTTCTGTCTTTTGACCCCCATCTGCACATGGAGAAGCTCAGGGTCAGTTCCTGGATGAGGAAAGCGTCAAAGCAAGGGAAATCAGAAGAGTGTCTCTGGACATTATAATTGAAGCATTTTTGAAGGACACTGAAAAATCGTTCCTGATACATTTGATATGAAGCCATTGCAGCTGATGAAGATGAGTTCTCCTGCTAGAGCCAAGGGTATGGCAGGGAGCTGACAGATTACTCTGCTCTATGGCCACAAGCCCTTGTACTCTCACAGAAGAAAAAAGAGCCTTTCTCTTTATTCCTCCTTTCTGCTCTCCTTGGCTGTCTCTCCTCATTCTCCAAGATTACATACTGCAGAGAGGAGAGAGTGTACTGGGTTTGGCTGCAATAGAGTTAATTTTCCTGCTGGTAGCTTGTATGCTTGATGCCTGCCAGGGTTAAACCACAACAGAGAGAAAAGCAGCAGTTCCTCTCACCTCCCCCTGCACTCCCCCACCCCTTCCAGCTCCTCTGGGGATTCTGACATCTCCATCTGAATGCTGGAGGAAGCTGCCCCCAGCAGCACTGTGGGGTGGGATGAAGTGCCCCATACCTCCCACTCACAGGGCTGAGAGCAGCCACGCATGAAGGAGCCTCAAAGAAGCTTATTTTTAAGTATCCTCTGGGACCTTTGCTACTCTCACCTAAATACAGCAAATGCTGGCTGAGAGCCCTGCTCCACCTGAGTGCTGAGCCCCCTGTGCTAGATGGGATGGAAAAGCCTCCATTAGCCTACACTGAGTGTTTTCTTTGCCTGTGAAAAGCCAGTGACCTGCGCAATCGTGCTGATGGTGCTGTGGTAAGAACAGCTCTCCGGGAGAAGAAAGCTTTGGCACACTGTCCCTGAACAGTCAACACAGGCTACTGTTCAGCTTAAGAGCAGCCCAATAGGGATTTTGGACCCCCTACAAGTACACAGTGTGGATGGTGGTGTGGAGGAGTGGTAGGGTGATGATTAAACAGAGAAGCTCTGAGAGGGATATTTGTGGTCACACATGGGCAGCATCTCCTAGGGGAACATGGATTCCCCTCATGCTTCCTCTCAGCAGCAGCTATACCCAAACCAGCATGGGATTGCATTGACCGGGACTTAGATGCATCCTGAGTGCTTTAGATACCACCATTAGCACTGCTTGAATATTTGCTGTAGTTGCCAGCTATGACTGACAGCTTCATAGGGGGTTCCTCAGACTCACATGTGGTGAGTAAATGCATCAGCAGCAGAAGGATTAAGCATTAGAATTTTGCACACCTCCATATCTAAAGCTGGAGGGATGCTCATTGCAAGGGCTGAGATTTGGAGGGGACATCATGGCATGGATGCACCAGAGGGACTTGATACAGAAAGCACCTGCATCCAGGCCAGCCCAGAGAGAAGTAAGGTGCTGCTGGACCTCCAGCCATGTCTGTGCAGACAAGCTGGCCCCAGCAAACAGCACCAGAGCCACCCACACAAATTGTGGTGCCTTTCCACAAGATCAGAATCAACCTCTTTAGCTTTATACTATCAACTTATTTGCTTGCTTAGCCTTTTCCTATATATCCCATAGGCAGGGCAGGGAAATGTGTTTTTTCTCTGGTATGACCACGACCATGTGCATCTGAGTAAGCTGACATTGCCTCATTCTAAGCTTTCACCATTCTAATGGCTTCAGGTTTAATCATAAAGAGCTGTTATAAATAATGAATAGTGAGAGACGACGTCTTCCAGTAAATCCCGCTGTGTCTGCTCGTGTTTGGATCGCTGCATTGTGCTCCACTCAGCTGCTCTGAAGCTATTAGTGTGGGGAGGCACAGAGCGGGTGAGGGAGAGAGGGATTGGAAAGGCATTAATCTGCTTTGTGGTGTGATGATTACGGGCAGTGCTGCAGTGACTAGCTTGCTGCTCAGAGTGGCATGACTCTGCTCCGTGACAAACCATGGGCAGAGGCAAGGCTGAGTCCAGCAGAGGCTGGAACAGACCGTTGTGTGCTTGATTCATGGCATAGGGGGGATTTAAATAGGTGATGGGCTTACCTGGGAACCCTGGCAAAGGGGTCATTTGACTACCAGGTGAGGGGCAGATTAGCAGGGAAATGGCAAGCAATCTCAGGGACTGAAGGATATCCCCTTCCACTTTTACAATGGATCTGTAGGGATTTCAGATAGGATGTGCTAATCCCACAGTGAAGACATTCATGTTGCTTGCACAGCTGGAACACACCACTCCTCAGGATCAGCAGCAGGAGCTTGTCTTTGCTAGGAAATGTCTTATATTACCCTGACTTTTCTCTGAAATGTCATGATTAGATAAGGACTGAATTGAATTAAATAAAATGCAGAAAATATAGATCAGACTTCCACAGACTCTGAGTTTTGATGGACTTAACCTCAAAACTAACCTGCAATGCACATGCCTTACAGTTTCCTGTTTATTAAGCTGAAAGAGAGAGAGCTGAAACTCAAGATGCTCAGGCACTGCCCAGCTCAGCTTTGCAAGACCTGCATGACACTGGCAACCAAGAGTGGACCCATCCTTTTGACAGACACTGTGCAGAGACACAGAATGAACAGAAGCTTTGCTGGCCACAGGATCTGAAGCTGGAGAGTTGGGTTGCATGGCTGTGGTACTTCAGGGGAGCATCTCCCAGCCAAGGTGGACTGAGGGAAGCTGCAGGCCTCCCTGCTCCTCTCTCTATGAAGTATATGATGCTCTCTGTCATGCCACCAGCCTCCCTCACATCTCACTGCTCACAAACGCCCTGAATCTCCTTTTCAAAAGTGCCTGGGCTCAGGACTCCACCTCCAAAGGTCTGTGTTTGTTACACCCCTGCATGACAGCCATGGATAATTAATGCCAGTGGAAACAGAGGGCTTTACAAGTCTACCCAGAAACGAACTGATTTGCATCTCCTGCTGCTCACCAACCTGTTTTAGTGAAAGTAAATGTCTCTAATGAAATATCCTGCTGTGAATAATTGCATGCTGGCTCCAGACTGTTTGGGCACAATTCCCAGGGCTCTCTCGGCCCTGCATGGCATCGTCCCCACTAGTCACACATCCTCAGCTCTGGCTGGAGATCCAGTTCACAGACCCTTTGTTTCTGGGACAGGCTCCCTCAGTCACCACCACTTAGAGGTCACTGGCCAGACTGGGGCTGGAACCACTGATAATGCTCTAGCTGTGCAAAGCAAGGAACATCTTGTGTTTCCAAACATCCCACACCCCATCTCTCTGACTTTGACTCGGCTCACTTCAAGGGACCTTTTATGTGTTAAAGGAATCTGGATGGGAAACTTTGTGAAGAACCTGAAATATGGTCAGTGAGCAGCACTTTTGAAACAAGAGGTTACTTTTTAAACATCATAAGTAGATGATCTCTAAAGGTCCCTTCCAACCCCTACCAATCTATGATTCTATCATAAGAGCTCTGGCTATTTATTCACTTGTTCAGCAGTCTCCATCTTTAAGCTAAACTTGATTCAGTTTTGATGTAGACAGATCATTCATATTTTTCACTCATTTAGGGTTTGTGCAGTTTTTTTCTCCTTCTCTGCTTTTCCATTCCAAGACTTCATATCTGGCAACAATGGAACTTGGAGAAAAGGAGGAAAATAATGGAGAAAATATTCCCTCTTTTTTTGTGTTTAAATGTCATTGAGCCAAAATGAGAATCACAGTTTTACTACAGGTTGGGAAAATTCCATAGAGGGAGGGAAAAGAAAGAAAAAAGAGAGAAAAGTAAATTGTTCTAATGATCTTCTGACTAGGACTGCTTCCATTTCCAGCAGCTTCCACTTCCCAAAGGCCTCGTTGAACAGGCAGTCCTGATGCCTGCCAAGGGCTGCTGCAAAGCCCCTTGCCTTATGTTCCTGCCTACAGCACCTCAGCCTTCAGGCAAATGGAGAGTGCTGCAGATCCCAGTATTTAACCTTTCAAATGGCTGCTCTGTCTTGGAGACACACAGTGCAAATCTCCTCTATGTAATGAGAGTTCTTGGCCTAGTCCTGAAATATTGAGTGGTTTCGGCAGAGAACGAGTCTGTGGTGGGTGATCAATTTAAGATGGTAAACAGGCTGTCAAGGTCTGTTCCAGGAAAGAGCTCTTTTTTTTTTTTTTTTTTTTTTTTTTGAGTCATTTTTAGGTCAGAACATGAGGAGAGTAAGTAGAGAAAGCTAACAAGTGTATTCACTTGGAATTAATAACATCTGAGTGAGATACACAGGCTTCCCATTAGCTAGCAAGAGCACAGAGACATCCCAGAACCTAGATTTTAGGAGTGGCTGAAGAATAACAAATGCAAGTGATGTAAGTACTGCAGAAAAACAGATTTTTCAAATCAGCATTCACCTGTTAGCCTGGTCATCTCCTTCCAGCTCACTGAAGCACACTCTTCTTTGGAATGGTATTTTATTCTCAGGTCAAAATATTCTAGGCTTGGAGAAGCTAGAGCTTCAGCTGCTTCATATCAGCAGTGTCTTGGTCGCTACACAGAGCCAGGGGAGTTAATGCATTTGCACCTGTGGAGTCTTCCTCAGGAGATTTGCTGGGTTGCATTAGGGAGGGGAGAGAGGGCTAGGTAGTAATAGAGATTCTGGTCTCTTGTCTTGCAGGTGCAAGCTAGGTACAGGCTGCACCTAGCTTGAGAAAAGCTGAGTGTTAATTTTGGTTTGATTTGTTGGGGCTTTTTTACCTTTTTTTCCCTTTGTGTTTTTTTTTTTTTTTAGCAGCAAGAAAATAGGGGTCCACAGTGGACCTCTAAGCCTCCCTACATGTCTCAGAGATGCCTGTAACCTTCCTCATCCAGTTTCATGGGACTCAGTCTTTTCTCTAGGGCACAGCTCATCTTCTGGATGCACCTCCTGGTGAACCCTCCAGCTGCTGGACAATAGTCTCTCCACTGTTTTTAATAGTGCTTTCTGGCTTCTCGTGGGTGAGAATTTAGCTCTTTGACTTCCATGGGAGTTATGTGGTCCCTGGGTCATGCCTCCTGGGCTTCTCTGGTCCTGCTATGGGTTTGCTTAGAGGTAGGCAAGTTGGTAACATCACTTCTGTCACGGACTTTAGCTAAGTGCTGAAGAAGGCTAAAACCAGCTCCTAATACCCCTCCCAAACTTGTTCTTTTTGTTTTTAGTGTTATTTCTTCTTTCTCCTTTTATTTTGGTTCAGTCTGGTGAGCCTGCGATGAAGGTAATACCTGACAGCAACAATGAGAGTGAGACAGCACTGCTACCAGTTCCCTTGGTCCCAGGAGTGATACTAAAACCATGCTTGGACCAAAGGCTCCCCAGTGCCCTTTAACTGTGACTGCAAGTGAGAGCTGTCCCAGGGCTGCAAGCTGATGTGGACTTTACAGGCTGCTTGTTTGTGTATCTGTGTGTGTTTAGTAAGTTGAGGGGTCTGTTCAGTGATTGCTACAGTGAAAGCAAGCCAGAAATTATGCTATGCAATATTCAGATTTATTATCACAGGGAGATTTGTCTCTTCTGGTTACCCTTAAACTCTTTTGTTCTTACCCCATCATGGCTCTTCACACTGTCTTTGGATTCTTCTCTTGTCTCTAGGTCACGTTTTCCCCTTCAGTTTCACTCTCTCTCATACACACCCAACTGTACTGCTTATCTCCTTTACCTGACCTTGCTTTATGCCACCATCCATACCATCCCCTTCACCAGAAACATAATCTCCAGGGTGTGCTGGTAGCTGATTCATGCAACATCAGCACAATAGACCCATACACTGTTCTTCACGCCTTTTCTGGGCTGTGCTGTGTTTCTCCTGTACCTTTCTCCTTCTGTTTCCCTTCCTGTGCCCATGGATGAGGAGAGTGCACAAGCCAGCCTCTTTAACTCTAAACCACAATTGGGTAACAAAGTTCCAGTGAGAAGTAACCTCTTTGGTGAGAACCAGAATGCCCATGGGTAGGAGCAGAGAAAAAGCTGAGAGCTGCAGAGCAGCTGAAGTGGGGCTGTGAGCGGTGTAACCGGGGTTTACTGTACAGGGTCTTGACTGCCTGGCATGCTTTACTCATCGTGTCATTTCCAGGCACTGCTATCTTTGGCTATGAAGTAGTTGTGATAATATTCTGTTCTATTCTATCATGCTGCTACAGTTATGACTTAAATATACCCCTCTTGGATCAGAGCCTGCTGTGCAGTGGACATGATCCACTCATTTGACATACTCAGAAGTGCTAAAGAAAGGTGATAATATATATGTCTTTTTCATCAGAGGATCGTGTCATGCTCCAAGAAAGATTCCTGGGCAGACTCCTTTGCATGAGGGGGAAGCCGAGGCTGTTAAGGTTCTTGTCTGAAGTCACCCAGCAAGCCAGGATTCAAACCGAGGGTTCCTACACTTCTGTCCAGTGCTCTGTGTCACAAGTCTTTAAACAAAATGGCATGAAACTGCTCTGCCCCTACTCTTGCCTTCTTGGAATAATGACTATTGCTTTGAAGTCCCAGGTCACGTTTCACACATTGCCTGCTGTGTGTCTGCACTCACTCTTCCCTCTGAACTGGGACCAGGAGGATCATTCGAAGCAGCAGAAGAGGCTACTGTGCAGACAAAACCCCATGACATGGACACACTAGGGTTTACTGTAGGTCCAAAAGCCCTGCATGAGTTCTGCTGGCACAATCTGGGCAGCAAATCTTACAAACATGTCAACTTTCCTGTGTAACTCCATCTCTCCCAGCAGTACATGCTTTAATTATCCAGATGTATCTTTAGTCCGTACCTTTCCACTCCTTTTGAATCTATTTGAACTATGGACATGTTCCTATGTGACCTAATCTAGGTGAACCTGCTCCTGCATGGGGGTTGGACTGGATGATCTCTAAAGGTCCCTTCCAACCCTACCATTCTGTGATTCCATGTGTATCTCTTCCAGAGAATGTACTGTCATTTCACCAGTGCAGAGAAAAAAAAGAAGTGGTTATTTCTTTTTCTTTAAAGAAAAAGAAATCCTGTTTCAATCTCTTTTGCCATCTGTCTTTTTTTCCTGTCATCTCTTTTAGATGACAGAAATTCTCAACAACAACATGCAAGTTAGGAGTATCTGTTACTGGCACAATCAAGCCCTTTACCTCTTTATGTATGTATATCCTAACATTATTAAAATCCTTCCTTTTCACAGCCTTTTAAATAAACACACCCTTTTTAATACCTTTTGGATCATGTTGTGGGTTAGTACATATTTCTTCTTTCTTAGGGTCTGAAATTGTCTGATGGAGTTGTGACACAACTAGGAATTGGATAGCAGGAAATTAAGCAGGGATTCTTTCTTCACCCACACCTTTCTTGCAGCAATTCAGATCTGCTTCTCTGTTTGGTTTGATGATCTGGCAAAAAGAATAATACCTGGAGCTCTTGGTATATGTGTCTGTCTGGTTAAGCAGCAGTTGTAGCAAAGCAGCCAGGAAGGATCATTGAAGGTGGCCCAGGAGCAAAAGACTTGTGAAGTGGGACATTGGTTTGGACAAGTGGAGCCTCCAGAGGTCTAAAGAAGGTTAATCTCTTCAAAGGTATTTAAGAGCTAGAGAGGTGACTAAAGGTGCATAAACCTTCCATGACAACGTCTTGTTTGAGTGATTGACAAAGACAGAAAGCTTTGCCACAATAATAATTACAATATATTGCCTAATGTTCTTTTTGTAGGTGGACAGATGCAGGGAGAAGAGGCTCTGGAAAAAGAAGTTAAATACATAGCTTAGTTTGTGCTATCAGAAAGATGCTAGAGCTTCCATCTGACCCTGATTTGGACTCAGAGGATTGAGCTGCAGTAAGTGGTGTTGACCTTTTTGCCTTCTGTCCAAGCCAGCTTCTGACTCAGTTTCCCCATTTTACAAATGGTGTTAATTGTGTGTTTACTCCCTTTGTGAAATGCTTTGAAGTCTACTCATAGTAAATGTTACCTACAGGGCTGGCAATGGCTATTAAAATGAAATTATAATCCAATTTTGTGTATCTACATAATTTGTCTGTAATAAATTAAAACTGCTATTAACATTCAAATTTTTCATCACTTAAGACAACATACATAACAGTTGCCAGCAAGTGAGAAGAGCATAAGTTCTTTCAGTATAGACCAAAACTGCCATTAATTCCAAGCTGGAGTTTTAGTGTAAGCAAACCAGCAAAGGAAAGCCTAAATTAAAGCATCAGGGGATTCCAGGGCTGTGAGTATTCCACTGAGCATTTATGTTATTTAAGCAGAGGTGCTTGTCAGCAGTGTTTTGACAAACACATGAAAGTAGGAGTAACAGAGTTCAGTCTTCTGTGTTAAAAGTGAAGATCCAGATCTGATTTTTGTCCATATTTTTGGTCTAAGCTCAGCATCTTAATTCATAATTCAGATAGATGTATTGACCTCTTTGAAACTGGCAAAAGATTTGATTCTTCCTTAAGTGGCTGCTGGCTGTCAGTCAGAGGGAACTTTACTCCTTCCCACTGTTTTTGCAGTATGATTTTAAGCTTTGCATTAATTTGAAAGCTCCCTTCTAAAACTCTAACTTCCAATGCTTGTTCAATTTAAAAAAAGAGAAAGAAATGTAAGCCAGGTCGATTTATATATGACTCAAAGTCTCCAGCAGAACCATCTCCAAAGAAGAAAAACGTTAATGTAAAGCAGCCAATGTAAGATGCAGGACACAGGTCTCTAACTGAAGAAGAAGCAAGTTGCATTTCCAATTTACCAACATATCAGTCACCTTTGTTTTAGAGGCTTTGTGACTTTTAATGAATTTGTCTTCTTAATGGGGCACTGGGCACATTACAGAATTAAGGCTAGTGCCAGAAATGCATTGGCTGCTTAATGCCTAATTCCCATTAATTTCAGCAAGAGTGAGGTGCAAAAATACCACTGTGAGGTCCCTTTTTATTTAGCTGTGATAGCTTCATATGCTAGAGGAACGAGGAACAAAATGCAGCCTTTTGCTTCAAGTGCTCAACACCTCTTGTGTTGCAATGCTCTGGCAAAAACATCATATCCTCCCCACCCTCTCAGAGCCCTCTTGAGTAGGTAACTTCCCTTCAGAGCCCTGGGCTCCGCAGTAGGCCTGTGAAGGGCAGGGATGACTCTGGTCAGTACATAACAGATTGTCACCATCTAAGTGTTCCCTCAGCAATGGGCCTTCTTCATCCTTCCTACATTGACTGTACCAAGACATCCTTGCTGCTTGGGATTTGGGCACAGTAAGTGTGAGGAGGATGACCATGCTGTGGTTTTGCTTTGACATGAGAAGCCTGTAGTTTGTACCATGGACACCCAGGCCCCAGGCTGAAGCCCTTCCCTTCTACTGGATGTTACCTGAAGGATCTGGGCAGCAGGCACAGTGCACAGCAGGTAGCAGAGAGAGCTCAGCAGGACTTGGCTGCAGATCTCAGGAGCTATTTGTAACACACTTGGCACATTTAGAAAGATGCCCTCAGCTCACCTGCCTTCAAAAGCTTCTCACTTTCTGTACAAGTGATGCTGTGAAATCACGACAGTTCTCAGTTCTTGAGGATGGCGACGTGGTTCCCACAGTCACAGCCCAAGCGTTGCTCCTGCTTCAGGAGAAACTCCTGACATGTTTATCTCTTTGTGCTGAGACAGCTGTCAACATGGCTCTGCTCTATGCCTGTATGATGAGATAAATTACTGCTTTGTGGAAACTGCCCGGCACACTCTTCTAGCTCAGTATCTGGAGAACAACTAAGGCTTTATTTAGGTTATCCACTGTGTGTAGATAAACTGCTCTGCGTGTTTCTTGCCTTAGACATGAAAGCTTTGCCACCATCTGCAGTTTATGACTACTGTGTTGTGGTTGAAGATGTGTTAGAGCCCCAGATAGAAACTGTAGTCCTCCTTTGGTGGGTACTGCAAAGGAGACAGGCTCTGCCACCTCATCCCAACCTCCCCAAATAAGCAGGAAAGTCAGCAGGAGAAAGGCAGAATTGTGCAGGCTGAGCCCTGAGGTAGAGCTTGGCTTCTGCAAAGATCCTTCGTGCATACTGACCTAACTCAGTGGGAGCTGGAAACCTGAGTATTCAAGAGGAACTTTAGTCTAAGGGATTTGCTGAGGAACCCACAGAGAACCCAGAGTGTGGTAAGGAACTGAAAGAAAATCCCCAATTGTTGGTCAGTGCCTGGACCACAAAGAAATGATCTAATAATGTTCTCTATTGTGCTTTTAAAACAGTTGCATGGTTGCCCAAGAAAGGCAGACAGAGTGCGCGATCTGGTACAACTCACCTCCTGCCAGCTTTGCTCTGTGCTCCTTTAGGATCTATAAGCTTCCTCCTTTCTCTTATCTCTGTGGGTATTTTGGCAGCCATTAAGCCTGAGTAAGTGCTTCCAGGCTGCCCTTGCTAGTTGCATAGGTAATTATTTTTGCCTTGAGTTGCTTTTGTCAGCAACAGGTGCTGTTGGAAGCATTTTACAATGGCTCAGATGGGAGAGTTGTCAATTGGGGAGAAGGAAGGCAAGGAGACTCCTGGGAGATCTGAGGAGCATCTGGGTTGAGAGAGGAGTTTTTGAAGAGTGGTCAGAGAAAACTTTCTCCATAGGGAAAGAGTGTGAGCAGACAGGAAGCATACTTCAGCAGGAGACCATTGATAAAGCTGCTTCATTGTATTGAAACCTGGGTTATTTGCTGAAATCCCATCAGTAGGAAACACCTCTTTGGATACAAGTTCTTCATTCTCCCGTACAACTCCCAATGAGCCCCTCATGGTGCCTCTAGGTTAGTCAAGATGAATGCTTTTAAGGCTCATGGAGGCATCAGGTTCACCTTTAAAATGGAGAGAGGTCTTGCAAGAACAGGGAGAAACCAAGATTTAGCATGCAAGATAAAGGTGGAAGCTGCTTTAATTATAGATTCAGTGCACATTGCATTAAAGATTACTCAATAATGAGATGACCACTCAGTCCCCATATAACCTCATTAAAGACTGATAAGCTTATGTTTTAAACATTTGCTCTTTGCTGTGCCAGATCTTAAATGATTCTCTCCCAGTAAAGCAGATGTATCTATTCAGCAGACCTAGCTTTTTTTTTTTTTAAGGTTATTGGAGATGCATAAAAAATGACTCTGCAGTGCTTCAAAGCTGGGATCTTAGATGCTGACTGCTCAGCCTCTCAGAGACCTGTTACATTCTGCAACCAATTTCATTATGTTTTTAGCAACATCATCGGGGCTGGCTGGCTCAGCCTGACAAGTGCTGCATTGACAGCCCTGCATGGTCAGAGGTTTGGATCATGCCTCCTGTCTGTATTTCAGATTGCTTTCCCTGAATTATCCTGGTTGATAATAAACTGACCATGAGCCAGCAATGTGCCCTCATGGCCAAGAAGGCCAATGACATCCTGGGATGCATCACAAAGAGCGTGCCAGCAGGTTGAGGGAGGTTCTGCTGCCTCCTCTGCCCTGATGAGGCCTCTTCTGGAGTACTGTGTCCAGTTCTGCGCTCCCCAGCTCAAAAGGGACAGAAAACTGCTGGAGAGAGGCCAGTGCAGTGCCATGAAGATGATCAGGGGACTGGAACTGAGGGGAAATCTTATTACAAATATCTAAAGGGTGGGTGTCAGGAGGTTGGGACATTCCTTTTTTCTATTGTAGCTAGCAACAGGACAAGGAGTAATGGGATGAAGCTGGAACACAAAAAGTTCCATCTAAACATAAGAAAAAACCTCTTTCACTGCTGAGGTGAGGGGGCCCTGGCCCAGGCTGCCCAGGGAGGGTGTGGAGGCTCCTTGCTTGGAGGTCTTAAAGACCTGCCTGGACACGTTCATATGTGACGTGATCTAGCTTGACCTGTTTCTGCAAGGATGGTGGATTGGATGATCTCTAAAGGTCTCTTCCAACCCCTACCATTCTATGATTCTATGGTCTCCCAAAATCTGCAGTATCTTTCTTGGCCGTGAAATGACCACAGAGTATGCAAACCCACAGGATGCCAGCAGGAAATCCAAGAAAGTGGATGAAGTGTTGGAGATCCAACACCAAGCAATATCTGAGTGTTTCTGGCAAGCTCATTTGTCTTGAAATGAGCTTGGCCAGTTTGTTCCAGGAAGAAAAAAGGTTTATACACCTAAGACACTGTATCTGGGGTCAAGCCACCTTTTCCATAGATAACTGCTGGGACTTCAGACCAGTAACCTATCTTTTCCTTGACTCATTCTATAACAAAATTTGCCTATGATTTGTCCTCCAGACAAAGCTGAGTCCGTCTAGTGCAGGGCCACCAAGATGATCAGGGGACTGGAGCATCTTGCTTATGAGGAAAGGCTGCAGGAACTGTGGCTGTTTAGTCTGGAGGAGATTGATGGGCGGATCTCACTAATAGTTACAAGTATTTGAAAAATGTGTGTCAAGGAGATGGGGCAACATTTTTTTTCTGTAGTGTCTAGTGACAGGACAAGGGGTAATGAACATAAGCTGGAATACAAGAAGTTCCACTTCAGGAAAAATTTCTTTACTGTTGAGGTGAAGGAGCCCTGGCCTAGGCTGCTCAGGGAGGATGTGGTGGCTCCTGCTCTGGAGGTCTTCAAGATCTACCTGGACACGTTCCTGTGTGACCTGATCTAGGTGAATCTGCTTCTACAGGGGGGCTTGGACTTTAGAGACCCCTTCCAACTCCCACAATTCTGTGATTCTATGATTCTAAGAGCTTCTCAGCTGGAGTCAATTCATTTGCAAGGATATAAAAATAGGTGAAATAGTGATTGGTTACGATTCTACTTAGAGTTAAGCTGTCCCCGGCTGTGCTTACACCTCACTGCAGGATGTTTAGGTAATACTTGGCACATGGTCATGGTCTCAGCTGGAGTCATTAGATGATCCTATCCTATAATCCTAAACATGGCCATGTTCACTGCTGTCTAAATATGATAGGCAAAACTTCTAGCATCAGACTGTGTTTGATTTGATAAACTCTGTTTTCTACTTAAAATCCATGTTTTTCAGTAGTCTCATGAAAAACCCTCCCCTTTGACTCTTAATCTAGAGAACGAAGGAGAAAAAAGCATTTATATGTCTTTTCATTGCTGCCAAAGTGATTATGAAAGTCTTAAACATTTACAGCATTTTGAAGTGAATCACCAGTCTACATCTCATCTGAGCATCTATTTTTTTCCCCATAATCTGCTTTTAGAGGGGCTTTTAACTGCATCAGACTTTTCTTTGCCATTAAAATGCCGACGGGATGGTTGGAAAATAGAATAGCCAGTCCTCATTGCTCAGTTTTCATCATGAATGTCTGGAGCAAAGGTCTGTGGGATTATTCAATTACTGCAGCGTGGCCTTTGACTTGGTAAAAACAATCCAAAAGACAGAATTCATCTATTGGATGATTTTTAATGTTAATCGTGTTCTGTTTAGAAACACCAGCAGAACAGCCAGGGTTTGAGCCAGACTGCAAACTATCTGTGTGTACTTTAGTGAAAGGGGTTAAATTTTCATGTACATAGTCACACCAATGATTTATTTAGGGATGTCTCCCCCTGCCTCATCTATATACTTTGCTAAATGTGATTCAGACTGCAAAGCCTCCTCTCAGCAGCACATTACCAGCACTAAATACAATGACCAGTGTGATCTGAGCACTCTGTGTGGATATTAAATTGCAGACAAACAAAAGTTCTTGATCCTGAAACTGCAGAAGCAAGGGAATGCCACAGCACCTTTCCCATGAGGCTGAACGGTGTGTTTTGATGGATTAAAGGAAGATCAAACTCAAACCACTGTTCCCCTTAACTTTGGCCTGTGTTCATGTCACAGCCTTCCCTGTGACTCTCCTTCTGCAATACATGGCTTTGGAAAAGAGTGACTCCCCACTCAGCAAGGACTTGTTGCTGGACAAACTCCAGGAGGAAGATTCCTGGCATGGCCAACACATGTATCACCCTGATACACTCTCTGGATGCCCCTCAGCCACCAGCCACTGCTGCAGCAGAGCTGTGCCACTGCTCCCAACACACAGCAGCCACCAAGTCACGGTCTCCCCAGGGAGGAGGAGAAAGGCATGGGGCTAGCAAAGGAGAGGTCTGTAGGGCTGAAAATCATCATTAGGTTTGAAGTTCAAGCACCAGCTGGAAAACACTCGCTGTTCTTGCAAACTGATATAGGATCAGATGCCCTTGCTGAAATCTCTGGAGGTTTTTATTGGCACTACACTACATCCACAGCAAGGACACACTAAGGATACTGGCAAAACAAATAAACATCTGAAAAAGGAATGCACACAGCAGTAACACTGGCAACAGATGTCCTCCCACCCAGCTGTTCTAGAAACTACAAAGTAGACCTGCTTGGAAACCTGGTGACTGTAAAGGAGGTGCACACCTGATCAGGAGCAGAGCAGCCTGCTTTTAAACACCTTCATCCTACTGTGGGAAGATCTACGTTCTGGCATCAGAGGCAGTGGTAACCATGAGCTCCAAACTCTCCATACAGGCATCCACTGGGGAAATCACCATCTGACTGCTTACAGCAAGTTTGCTGGATGCCTGACAGACTTACTTGGTACATCTTGCTGGTGGTATAACTGTGTGGTGTGTGGATAACTGAAAAGAGAGTGGTCCCATTGGATAGAAGCATCCCTCCCTCTGGTGAGATCCCTCTTGTGCCACGTCCACTTCTCCATTGGCCAGACACTCTCTGTGCCTGTTGCACCCACACCTCTGGAACCACCAGCACTCTGCATGTGTAGATGTAGATGTTTCTTTTGTGTCGTCACACACCAACATACTCATTTCCAGTGCAACACTCCTGATGGAGAGGTTTAATACAGTAAAATGAAGCTTTCCCAGGTACAAAGGGACAGAGGCCTGCCCTGGAGCTCCTGAAACACCAGGTGAGACAGATCCTGTAAATTGCCTACTCCAGAGCAGTTGTTACACTGCAATATTGTGACTGAATTGCTGTGCTCTTACACCAGGGCTAAGTCCAGGTTTAGATGCTCAGTCCCTCCTGGCTCTGCCTCAGGGCTGGGTGACTTTCAGAAGTCTCTTTCAGCCTTCATTTTTCATGATGCTGTGATAAAATTTGAGAGAATGAAGAAAAACTGTAACTTTTTTTCCCTCTGAATGAAAATGAGTAATTTCTAAGAAGAAGCACATACTCAATATATCATGAGTGCTGACTGACAGAAGGATATATGGCACCCTGTGACAGATCAGCCACAAATGGCCCAGCAGAACAATCATTTTTACTTTGAATTAAATCTGAAATAATTCAGTCAGAGGAAGTGCCACGGCTTTGCTGAGGGGAAAATAGATGCTAGAAACATGCTGCTACCTGGAAGAAGATGCTGAATGCAGAGAGCTGCTACCTGAAAGAAGAGGCTGAATGCAAAGGAGTTCCTAAAAGCCCAAATATTCCCTGGGAGCCTTCCAGGTCTCTCCCAGCTCACTGGCAGCTTCACTGCTTCCTCCTGCTTGGTGGGAATGTGTGTGCGTGCTCATGCATGTGTGTTTCTGTATGTATCACCAAGATACATGTAAGACAACCTCCAATAGCATTGCCCTGGTTTGTCAGTTAGCCTTTCCACTGATAAGGCTCAATGCTGAGAGCAGGGAGAGAGTCTGGTGGTGCTCAGCAGCATCCCTCTAGCCTTCAGTACACTGCAAGAGGACTTTCCTGCACAGAGGTTTTGCAGCATCAGTGATGGATGGCAGGTGAGGAGTGAGTAAGGACCCACCTCACAAATGGCCATAGGGGGTGTGAGAGCAAGGTGCAACCCAGTGTGTGACACAATCAAGGAAGTGGTGGGGGAAGATTCACATATTCTGAGAGGATACATGCACAGAGCACGGCTGTACAAGAGGTGTTTGTTCTTTACCCCCCTCAAAACAGAATGGAATGGAAAATGCAAAGCAAAACAATCTGAAGCCCACTGCAAAGCTCTGCAGGACAAACTCCAGAGCAGAAAGAGTGACTATGAGGTTGTGACATCCTGCCCTTGCCTGAGGAAGTGCCCCACAGCCTGCAGTTGTGCAAGGAGTGAGGCAAACAACCGATACACAGCACCAGGTGTGGCTGGTACAGAGTGCTGCCAGATCCCAGGCTGAGCATCCCTGGGATGAGCCACTTGCTCAGCTCAGGATGGTCTTCAAAAAATGGCTCCTCTACAGGGGTTGTGTTGGTTGGTGCAAACCAGGGCTGTGCTCCAACCCATGGGGTGCAAGCAACCCTCACAAATTTCAGTCTTTCCCCCTTCAAAAAACCTTTAAGCCTCACAACAGCAGCTGCACACCCTCCCTCCACCTCAGGCTGCTTTCCAAGCCCAGCACTGAAAATGAGACTTCTGCCCCTAGCCTGACACAAGAGGGGACTGAGACACTGAGCACTACTGGATTTTGTTGGGTTCAGAGCTAACTGGATGCTAACCTGCTGGTCACAGGTAAAAAACTCTTTATCTAAGCATTGGGAATTTCTAGTGCCCTGTCTCAGGGTAAAGACTTTGTGGAGCCTCTGCCCAACTACCCAGCACTACACCTGGCACTTTTGGCCAGCCAGCTGTTTGAAGTGGTATAAGGGCAGCTGGAAAGAAATCAACAACTCCAAGACTGGAAATGTACAGACAAGTTATAAAAAAGCTGAGCAAGCATGCACTGGCACAGGCTTCTGCAAAAGTGGTGAGAGGTAAACACCTCTCACTGTGTAAGTGCTGCTTCTGATAGGGCTCTAATTGGGTATTTTTATTCAGTGTTGACTCTCTTTTATCAAACCCTTTGTCTGCATCAGGTTCTTCTAGGCACAGCAAAATGAGATTCCTATTAGCATGTTTCTGCTCCTCCAGGCGCTTTCACGTCGCTTTTCCTCTCTGCAGATGAAAAGCAATGTGGCAATAAGCAGCATTTCTGCAATGTGCTGCCTCCAGACACAAACTGCATTCACAGTTGCTTCTCCCTGTGGGGAAAATAAGGTGACTGAAGATGTAATTAGAACAGCACCTTGCCTTCACTAGGCTGCTGGAGGATCACACAGTCTTTCAGATGATCTGATCCTGAAGAAGTAAATGGTGTGAACTTGGCCCAGGATTGTTTTTTAAATATAAACAAGGGTATCACATGGACAAAGTCCAAGAGGTTCTGACTGTCACATACCTCCCATGACAGCTGTGCATAGAAAGGGTAACAGGGTATGAAAAATACCAATGGATTACCACATACCTAAACACTGGATTGTCCTTAAAAACTGAGTCCCTTACTTGCATTTCCTAAACCCTGGCAATCTGCTGTTGACTAGCAAGAGAAGTGCAGGCAGGGAGCATGGGTGCAGCTGTGATTCAAGCAGGGTAAATGTGACTGGGCACAGCACAGAGATCTGGAACGAACCATTTTGTTTCCTCTGTGGCTGCAAGGAACTGGAGTTACAGCCATCAAGTTGTGGAGAGACTTATGTGCCCATCTGCTCCTGGAAAACATTTGTCTCAAGTAACCTAGAGAATCATAGAATTGTTTTGGTTGGAAAAGACCTCTGAGATCATAAAGTTCAATCACTAACCTCACACTGCCGAGTCCACCACTAAACCATGGCCCTCAGCACCTTGGCTACATGGCTTTCCAATATGCCAGGGATAAGGACTCCACCACCTTCCTGGGCAGCGTGTGTTTGTGTCTAACAAACCTCTCAAAGAAAAAGTTCTTCCTAATGTCCAGTCCAAACCTCCTCTGGCATAACTTGAGGCCATTTCCTCTTGTACTTCATTTCTTGGGAGAAGAGAACAACCCCCATCTCATCACAACCTCCTGTCAGGTAGTTGCAGAGAGTGATCATGTCTCTCCTCAACCTCTTCTTCTCCAGACTAAACACCCTCAGCTGCTCCTCATAAGACTTGTTCTCCAGACCTTTCAACAGCTTCATTGCCCATCTTTGGATAGTGGCCATAGCCTGGGTGTCAGTGAGCTACCCTGCTAGAGACAGGTTTGCCTTGTACCATGTGGAGAAGGGCTTTGGGACATGTGTCTTTTATATTCACAAGCACAAGCTCTCTGAGAGTAGCTGGAGCCCAATCTAAATTCTTGTTTTCAGGGCACAGTCAGTCCTACACAAACCCAGAAAGAGAAACATGCATGACAGTGGGGATTAGATCAAGCAAGAGCAGAATGTCAGTACCACCACAGTGCTGAAGGTCCTCATTGCCTTTATCAACTTAGCTTAAACTCAAGTGAAGTCAACCAGGTGCTTTGCAGTCAAACGACACATGTTCGGTGCCTGGGAAGCAGTTTTAGCTGTAGTGATTCAGAAAAGATCTTAGCCTGAAGTACTCCCTGAGACACTGACCATCTCTAGCATTTGTAAGAGTGAGCTGTAAAGTGCAGAAGGGCGACTTAAGAAAAACTTTAGGGCATCTGCCTCTCCTTCTGTAATAAAGTAAATACAGAGAGCCTGTGTGTGAACAAAGAGCCTATGTGTGAACAACGTACTTCACACGCAGTCAGAGGTTCTGACCACCGACTGACTCAGGGAAGGACACACTTGCAGAGATGCTGCATCCAAATTCTGCCACTGGCAGAGACACAGGCCTTAGACACAGGTTCACAGGGATCTTGCACTGTGTTGGTGGAAAATTTTACTGCCAGTGCCTACCTGTCAGATATCTTTTCAACTTGAATGTAAACAGCTTTTCTAGACTGTGCTTTGTATGGCTTTGGGTGGTCAGAACTGAAATGAGAAGGGAAAAAATGAAAAACTGAAGCAGAATAGTTTGGCTTATCAGCTGCAAATAGATGGTTTAATGGGCCTGACCTTTGGGAAAGTCTTCCCAAAATCTGCTTTCATAAGCTCTTCAATCTGCCCTTTGCTGGCTGGCTCACAGATACTTTGCTGGCTCGGTAATGAGCTGTTATAAGTGAGACTCCTGTAAATCAGATGACTCTGTAGTCATTTGATGCTTATATTTGGCGTGCTGAGTCATACGGACAGGGGTTACATCATGTTAAGTTAACCATGCAAAATGAATTACAGATGAAACTGCCAGCAGCAGGCTGTGCCCTGGGAAGGTGCATTGGTGCTGCAGGGGTGGCCCTCAGGTCCTGCTGAGCAGCTGCCATCCTGCCCTTACCCTCACCATCAACGGGGCTTGGTCCTCTGAGCTTGCTCCTGGCACAACTCTTTTTCCTCTGGTAGGAATATTTCCTGCAGGTAGCGTCCACAACAGACTGCTACAAGGCTCCAGATAATGGCTGGTCACACAACCAGGTTGAGAGCAGGGTCAGACTGGATGTCCTGGACTTGCACAGAGAACACTATATTCTGCTTCCCTTTTTTTCTGTTGTATCTAGCAACAGGACAAGAGGTAATGGGATGAAGCTGGAACACAAAAAGTTCCACTTAAACATAAGTAAAAACTATTTCACTGTGAGGGTGAGGGAGCCCTGGCCCAGGCTGCCCAGGAAGGGTGTGGAGGCTCATTCCTTGGAGGTCTTCAAGACCTGCCTGGACACGTTCCTGTGTGATCTGATCTAGGTGAACCTGCTTCTGCAGGGGGATTGGACTGAATAATCTCTAAAGGTCCCTTCCAATCCTACCATTCTATGATTCCATGATTCTATGTTATTTTACAATGCAGTGTTTCCTCTTGGCAGTCTGTGCCTGGCTGCTCCTGTTGGCTCATGCTCCCTCCTTCAGCTAGGGCTTCATCCTGGTGCTCCCTCTTTTTCTGCACCTTCTGGCTCCCTGGGTCTTTCCCAGCCCTGTGGCCCTTTGTCTTCATATCTATGTGCTGACTCTTACCCTGTGATAAATGCTATGCAAACTTCAGAATTCCTAAAGACAGCAATCTTCATTTAAGGGCTTAATGCAGCAGAAGAGCCATGGCAGCCTCTCTCAGAAACTCTTCTGGATAATTACAGGTGCTGATAGATACCATCCTGTGCTGCAGTTGGATGTACCCATCCCTCTTATCAAGCTGTGGGATCTCTTGGTGCCTTGGGCTACTCAGGGCTCACAACAAAACCACATAGTCAAGCAGAGCATAAAAACAGTCATATCATCACCTTCATGGGGGTGAGGCTGCTTAGGTGAGAGCAGATTTCACTGCCTTTCTCTCAGAGATGTCTTGCACCATACAATAACTTGAAAGACTATAAGCTGAAGCAAGGACAAAAATCATAGATTCATAGAAAGGTTTATCAGAAGGGACATGATCACCTCTGGCCTCCCTGCCATGGGCAGAGACACCTTCCACTAGCCCAGGTTACTCACAGCCCCATCCAACCAAGGCCTGCAACACTTCCAGAGATGGAGCATCAACAGCTTCTCTAGCCAATCTGAGCCAGTGCCTGACCACTCTCACAGTGAAAAACTTNTATGTGCTGACTCTTACCCTGTGATAAATGCTAAGCAAACTTCAGAATTCCTAAAGACAGCAATCTTCATTTAAGGGCTTAATGCAGCAGAAGAGCCATGGCAGCCTCTCTCAGAAACTCTTCTGGATAATTACAGGTGCTGATAGATACCATCCTGTGCTGCAGTTGGATGTACCCATCCCTCTTATCAAGCTGTGGGATCTCTTGGTGCCTTGGGCTACTCAGGGCTCACAACAAAACCACATAGTCAAGCAGAGCATAAAAACAGTCATATCATCACCTTCATGGGGGTGAGGCTGCTTAGGTGAGAGCAGATTTCACTGCCTTTCTCTCAGAGATGTCTTGCACCATACAATAACTTGAAAGACTATAAGCTGAAGCAAGGACAAAAATCATAGATTCATAGAAAGGTTTATCAGAAGGGACATGATCACCTCTGGCCTCCCTGCCATGGGCAGAGACACCTTCCACTAGCCCAGGTTACTCACAGCCCCATCCAACCAAGGCCTGCAACACTTCCAGAGATGGAGCATCAACAGCTTCTCTAGCCAATCTGAGCCAGTGCCTGACCACTCTCACAGTGAAAAACTTCTTCCTAACATCTAATCTAAATCAACCATATTTCAGTTAAATCCTGTAACATGTCAAACGCTGTAACCTTGCCAAAAAACCCCCACTGTTTGGCTAATGTTATTCTGCTATTCCCCAGTGAAATATTTTGCAAGGATGCTCTTAACTTTCAAGTTTTCCTCCAGATTGCAGAAGGCAAAGAAACCTCAGAGCATCTGCAGCAGGGAAAAAATGATGACTTTTATGGTTTAGCAGTCAAGCCACTCACCTAGAAGAAGGGGCACTCTGCTCCAGAAAACCTTTCCCATGTTTTATCTGCTAAATATTTAATGCAAAATGCACAATAAGGTTTGGCAGCCACCAACATATGCTGACCACTAAGTCACAGTCATATTTGCAGTGGTGCCCTTTCTATCTGATCAGAGTTCCTTGCTGCACCGCAGACCTATTTTCAGCTAAAGTGATGGGAAGTCCCACCATCCCCCACTGGACTGACTGCAAGCATGGATTTGAATCCCTTCACTCAACAAAACTCTCTCCCTGACCTCGCAACCAAAGCTTCATCCTCTGCATAATCACTGAGAAGGAAGTCTGTGGAATTCATTTGGAAAGAAAAGATGCAGATCTGGTGAAGTCTGCCTGGGAGCTGGGTGTCAGCTTGGTGTCTCCTCACAGTCCTGGAAAGGTTTCTGGTCCTATAGAAGGACAATTTTCCAGGTATGCCCTGTGCTGGATGGTAATACGCCTGTGCCAGTGTCAGCCACTGATAACCAGTGTGAAGAAATCAATGTGTTTAATGGGCCACTGTAAAGTGGGGAAAGTGGGGGCGTGGGGGGCAAAGGCCAGACCCTTGGCAGCTGAGTGAGAGTGCTCTGTTTAAGCACAATGTCACAGAGTCCCTGCTCAAAGGCTCAGAATCTCTGCAAGGCACAATGCTGTGCTGGACACAGGGCACTGATGCCCTCGCTTTCTATCGACAGCAGGGGTTTAATTCTTAGGGAGTCCCATTACCTCTGATGGTACAGCAGTTACCTTCCCTCTCACTGACTGCTTATCTCTCATCCAGACTTATACACATTTCTGTCATGTGACCACTTTTGTGCTTGGGATCTCTTCACAAGCACAATGTTTTCCTAGGGAGATTAATGAAAGAGCATCATGCATTTTGTCTCTATTTTCTAGAAAAGAGAGAGGCTGTATTAGGGAAATCAAGGAGGAGAAAAGCCATCTCTGTGAGCCCTCCCAGCTGGCTTGTGGCTGGAGATAGTCAGAGAATCACAGAATGGTTGAGACTAGAAGAGACCTTTAGAGATCATCCAGTCCAACCCCAATACTAAAGCAGGTCCCACCTAGATCAGGTCACACAGGAATGTGTCCAGGTGGGTTTGAAAACCTCCATTTCGAAAAGGAGCCTCCACTCTCCTCCCTGCGCAGCCTGGGCCAGGGCTTCCTCACCTCAACAGCAAAGAAGTTTCTCCTCATGTTCCAGAGGAACTTCTTGTGTCCCAGTTTGGGCCTATTACCCTTTGTCCTGTCACTGGGAACTGCAGAAAAAATACTGGCCCTATCCTCTCGACATCCACTCTTTAGGTATTGAATAAGCATTGATAAGGTTCCCCGTCAGCCTTCTCTTGTCCAGGCTAAGAGCCACAGGACTCTCAGTTTTTCCTCATCAGAGAGATGTTCTAGTCCTTTAATCATCTTGGTGGCCCTCCACTGGTGTCTCTCCAGAAGTTCTCTACCACTCTTGAACTGGAGAGCCCAAAACTGGACACAATACTCCAGGTGTGGCCACATTCTGAGCACAGCAACTGCTCCTGTTGCCAGCAGTGCTAGAGCCCATCCCAAACTTCCACAGCAGCTGCTGAGCAGCAGCTGGAGCTGATGGCATGTATGTGCATGCATCCCTCCCTGTGGGTCTGGCTGAAGCCATAAATCTCTTGTGGTGCCAGCTGAGTCATTTTTCCCTTCACAAAGGTATGGCACGTGTGAAAGAAATAAATGCCAGTGGCCCTGCTGAAAGACTCCCGTCTCACTGCAGACCGGGCTGAAATCACAGCAGGTAGCAGGATCACCTTTTCTGTGCCTCTCCCACCTCTAAGCTTGCTCTCCTCCATGAGCAAAGAAGGCAAAAATCATACAGCCATGGCCTGTTCCCATCCTGGTGGGAGAGGAAATGCCTGGGCTTCTAGGGGCACTGATCATACTGACAAGGAAAGGTGGGAGAGCAGAGTAAGGGGCTGTGTGAAACCTTTATCAGAGCTTCAATCTTTGGCCTCCGTGCTTTTACACAGGAATAAAAAAGCTGCCCCCTGCCCCCTGGGAGAGTACCAAGGGTGGGAAGGGTTTTGCAAGCACAGAAGGTGTGTCAGCCCTACCCAAAGAGATCAGCAGTGTTGGCCCCAGTGCTGACCTGACGTTGGTCTCCAGTACAAGTGAGCAGAAAGATGTAACCTGCTGCACACAGCCAGCAGCAGTAGCAGCTTCCCCGTCCCCTGGGAAGCACAACACACATCCTACTCCAAATACCCAATGCTGTGTGAGTTACAGCCCTGCCCACTGCCACAGTGCCTGGTGAGCTCAGCAGCAAACAGCCCAGTTGGATGGTACAGACATTACAACACCAACACCATCCTGCAGCACATCTCCGTATCTGGGTCTGATGACAGCCCCAGGTACTGTCCCTCCTTTCTCCCCAAGCAGACTGACTCTGCAATATGAAAGTGCTCAGGTTTATGGAGAACAGCAAGCGCAACTTGATCTCCTGAGGATAAGTAATTATAATGTTGTCTGCTGGTGCCTGTGGGGACCAGCAATGCTTCTTGGCAGTGCTCACATGTTGTTGGAGGCAGATTTCCTGCATAGATCCAAGGAGCTGGCTCTCAGCCACAAGTAGGACAGAGACAAATGATCCTGCTCGGGAAATGATAAAAGAACTGAGCAAATGCTTTTGTTTATTAAGCAGAGTCATTTGGAGAGCCATGAGACCCCCTTCCAGAGGCAAAGATAAAGTATTGAAACCACGAGAAGCTCCTAGCTCCCATGCAACACGCTGGATCCCTCTGGGTGAGGCAGCATCCATGAGCCAGCAGCTGCCACAGTGGCAGCAAGCAGAGTATCATAGAATCTTAGAATTTTAGGGATTGGAAGGGAGCTTTAGAGATCATCCAGTTCAACCGCCCTGACAGAGCAGGACCACCTAGAGTAGGTCACACAGGAACTCATCCAGGTGAGTTTGGAATGTCTCCAGAGAAGGAGACTCAACAACCCATCTGGGCAGCCCCTTCCAGTGCTCCCTTACCCTTACAGTGAAGAAATTCTTCTCCCTGGATCTGCACAGGACTCAAATCAGAGCTGGACAGGGCTTGCTCCACTGATACTTTCTCTTCAGCTGGGAAGAGGAGACTGGGAAGCAGAAGCTATAGACAAGTCAGCTTTGATATAGTTGAGGTTGTTGTATTTCACTTAGAAACATTCAGATAGATTTTAAAAGAACTTTCAAAGTTTTACTTACTAGAACACTTCCTGGAAGAGCTTTGCTAAGTAAAATGTTGACATGTTACACCTGATTGTGTCAAAAAAAAGAAGAAGCCTGAAAGTGAATATCTTTTATGAGGAGTATCTGTACTGCACTTCTGCATTAATGGAGTTTGGGGATAGTGCAGGAGACTAAACCTGACCTAAGTCTTTTCCATGGTTTAATGCAGTGAAATCCCTTCTGCCCAAGCTCTGAGCTCTGCCTAAAAGCTTAAAAGGAGGACGCTAAAACAGAGAGAAAAGAGGAGATTGAGGCAAAGAGGACCCAGACATATCCACAGCAAAAGCCAATATCTTCACAAACCATAACCATGGAGGGGGATCAATCTCTACAGGTCTTGCCCAGAGCCAAATGCTGAACTTTATTGAAAAGTCTAGTATCTAAATGGCTTTGAACATCTGGTCATTGGAGCTTGGCTGAAGGAATGGCTGTCAGGACATCCAAACATGACCCTATGGAGACTCACTGGACATTGCATTTTTTCCTCCTTCCTTGCTCCACAGCTGTGCCAGTACTTGCTCATGTGCATGTACCAAACACATACACAGAAGAAAACCCCAACCCAAACTAACGAGATCCTTGGAAATCAGCACCCACACTGTGGAGTCTTCACTCAATCCGGAAAAGGGATGTGGCTTCAAGTAACTAAGGCCTGGAAAATATTTCAGAAAACAGCAGTGTTAATAGCCGTCTCAATTTTTCTTAGAAAAGGTCAATTTTTTTTCATGCATGTAGACTGTGCAGGATAAAGGCCAGTGCCCCTGGGCTCCTTCAGCATCAGAGGGGCTGCAGCAGAAGCCATGCAACATCTCAGGTGTTTGCTTTGGATGCTGCTTGTGCACAGTTTCGTTTCAGGATAAATATTTTAATGTTATGTATCTGGAGGGTTTTTTTTTTTTCCCACACACACTTATTAGCTTTGCTTGCCTGTAAGAACAGTTTCAGGCAACTTCTGTACTTGCTTCTAAGTTCTTTGTTCTGTTCTTACAGTACAGCTTAACACAGCAAGACATGTCAGAAATGAATGACATCCATTTGGTTCCAGTGAACTCTGTTGCCTTACATTCACATTTAATTTGTGCCAGAAAAGGTTTGTATATCTGAGATGAGAGCAGCTCTCTAAGTAGATTTTTACCTCAGGGAAGTGACTAGTTGGATGTTACCAGCAAATGAGATTGTATAACTCAGCAAATACCAAATCACACAAGTCAGGTGGGGAAGGTCCCTGGAACTTGTCCATGCCACATAGACCAAAACACCTGATCACCTGGAAAGCTAAGTAAAACATCCTGTTAAAACCCCACAGAACAAATATAAGTCATAAGACAATAGGTAACTCAGGAGAAGTTTCAGGATCTTGCAGGATCTCAAATAGCTGACTGGCCAGAGCATAAATCTAAGCATAAGATATCTAGAAAATATGAGTGGGCACACTTCAGGAGGCTGTTTAAGGTGAGGGGGAAGGCTGGGGAGGGTCTAGCTGGACCTTCTGTTGGACAAAGAAGTATGAACATGTTTCCTAGGAAAATGCAGCTCCCCACTGGCCTCAATAGACCTCAGTGGAAAAATCTCCTGTCACTCATTTTCCATATCTGCCCATGCAGTGACAGCACCATTTGACCAGTAATCAACAACTGAGGATCAGTAATAGAGAACAGAGGAATCTCTGCTTTGAGAGCAAGGTAAAACAGGAGGAAAGAGGGATCAGGGTCTTTACAAGAGCAAGGATATTAACTAGGCTGCTAGAGTGTGAATGCAGAGTGACAGTGACATCCGAGCTTGTGGAAACGAAGGAGCTTCTCCCACTTCAGAAATGTACCATTGCAGAGCAGCTGGAGGGCTACAGAAGACGCTTCAAGTCTCACACAGCCAGCCCTGCTGAGAACAGATGCTGGTGGCCAATCAACCTCCCTCCAGCTCTAAGTTTCAAAGGCACTGGCCACGTTCCCCATATTTTGCCCGTGTATTTGAGGAACAGAGAGGCATTCGGCCCCATTAACCTTTCATTGGTATGAAAGCTGCAAAGCGAGATGACAGCTGGAATTCTTCCTCCTGTGTGTACCGTTGCTGACCCGTGGCAAAGTCATCTGAGTGCATTGGCGTGTGGGGAAATGATGAGGGCTGACCCAGCCCAACACTTGCACAAATTGCTCAGAAAGCCTCCAGAAAGTACATTTCTAGCACAAACTCTCCAGTAGTATGTATATTTTTGACAAGATGATGGTGATACTGTGCAAATCGACCTGCTGGTGTAGGATCACATCTGCTGCAGTCAACACTGGCCAGTGGCTGGTCTGTGCCATGCTCTTGCCCTGCCATTGTGCTCCTGTGCAGGCTCCTCCAACAATGCAGAGGGACTGTGATATGCCTGGCTGGAGCCATCAGTCCCACCTTACTTATGAAAAGAACTGGCTCATGTGTCCAGTGAAGGAAGATTCTAAGAAGCAGCCCAATTACTGTTGCTACCCAGCAGGCACAGAGAGAGAGAACAGAAACACAAGCTGTCATGAGGAGCTGTCTTCACGGGTACCTCAGCATTTGGAAAAGTTGAACTGCAAGAGAAAGAGGAAATCAACCCAAAGAAGCAGGAATGAACACAGAAAAATATGCATCTCAGAACAACTCCAAACTACCCATTGTTGTCAAGATCTAGAACTGATGTGTTGACCAAGATTTAATAACACACGAGTGAGACCTCTTTGGCTAGGTTATGTTGTCCAAACACAGACAAGCGGTCTCTGAGATGACCAAAGTATCCTGCTTTGCCTCAGCTGGCCTCTCTGGAAGGGAAAAGTTTTATCTGGGTCCTGTGTTGTATTTGCCAGCCCCATGTAGATGTCTAGGGGCCCTAAGGTAGCTGAATGGGCACTGTGAAGCCATGAACACCCCAGGAAAGGGAGAAACTGGACTGGACCCATCCTTCCAGTCTGCCTGTGCAGTAATGGAGAGGTGTGTGTGTTTTTAACACTCAGCACTGTAGGTGAGGGAGAAATCTGCCCTCAGAGGTACATTTCTCTTTCCAGGCACAGTAAGAAGAGCCTTGAAAGTTAACTTACACTGTACATGGCCTCCTAGAAAACTAAAGACACTTCCCTTCCTTAGTCACACAAACTCCCATACCTCACATTTGGGTCTTTATAGACTCAGTGGGATAAAAAAAGTGTCCATAAATATCACACTGCCAATCCCCTTCTGAAGGGCAATGACTTTGCCTCACTCTGAGACACTGTTCAGCTGGTGGCCTGGTCAGGCTTTTCAGCTCTTCCATACCATGGCCAACCCAGCCTGGTCCAGCAAACTAAAGTTGTGACAAGGAGAAGAGGGATACAGAACAGTGTGGCTGCACAGCAGATGGAAAGAGTCCTCTGGATTTCCCAGACCACAACCCACTGAGGCTTTTGCAGTGGAGGCTGCTTTTCCTCTGCCATAACCCCTCTGGAGTATGAAATGTCACCAGAAAGGTCTGACATTATGTTTTTTGTCTTATTCTGCTTTGCAGCCCCCAAGGGAGCATTAGCACATTGTGATTGTTCTTCCCTATTCTTCTGTCATCTGTCAATATTTTTGGGACACACTTGTCCTGAGGCCATCAGACCCAGCTGACAGTCCTGAAGGCATCTCCACCTGGCTAAACCTAAGAAGAAATGGAGACAGGACATCTTCAGAGGATGAATTTGGATTTTACAGCAAAAGCTGTTCTCAGAAAACTAGCATTAGCTCTGTTCACAGGTTGAAAGTGCTTACAGAGAGCAGCAGGAAGGCCGAGAAGAGCTTAGCAAGGATAGGCTGAGCTTTGGCCCAGCAGAGGTTGGCCAACAGGTCTATTTATGTGGCTGTGCAGATATAATAAACCAGCAGCCTGGCTCCCTACAGCAAGGGGAGCAAGCTGGAGCCCACTAATTGCAGCTCTGTGGCTGCTGTGCCATTTCCAAGTCCTGGTCCCCTCCATCAGCACCTCCAACAGCCCCAAGTTTCAGTAGCGTTGGTGACACTGTGGTGACAGCTGGTCCAAAGGCAAGGAGCTGCTGATTTCTTGCCATTTCCTTCCTGAAGAGGCTGTCACTTGTTCCTCATCTGCATTTGGGAAGACTGTCTGATGGAGTGTGTTCAGGGACCAAGAGGCATAGGGTTTTCATAATGGCCTCAAGAGAAAATGCTTTCCAGACCCAATGTTGCTCTTTACTCATGTCTCTCTTTTTTCTGAGATAAGGAAGATGTGGATCCAAACCCTTACCCTTGCGAAACAGACAGAGAGATGAACCCAGCCCATCAGCATGCCAGGAGATTGCTCCATGGACTGGAGTGTTATGATAACAGCTGGTACCACTCTAAACCACTGCAGCTGGAGAAACTCAAACTGGCTAGTGTGGATAAAGTATCCTTCAAGGACAACTAACAAAACACTTCTGGAGATCCAGCAGCTCAGCAGGCTCAGAAGTCCAAGTGGACTGAAGATCTCTTGCAAAGACTGCTGTGGGCACATGCAGGAGCAGATCAAATTTCCCAGGCAAGAGAAAAGAGGTACCTCCAGTGTATTTGTGTTCAGTGTTAGCAGCCCAAGCAGAGAGCTGGGGTGCATAGCAGCACAATGCTGGACTAATTTCCACACACACCGTGCTTCAAGCTTCAAAACCTCACTTGAATCTCATTCCCAACTATGGATGTCATCAAGGTCCTGTCTTGCTGCTTCCTGCGCTGGATGGTTACATATTGACATAATCCATATCCTGCACACTTTCTGCATTCTGCAGGAAACCACTACTGATATCAGAAGCAAAAATAAAGCTAACAAAAACAACAAAAATCTTCTACAATCAATATTTTGGGTTTGTAGGTGCAAACACATGGCTGAAATGAGTAAGCAAGAGGAACCTTCCAGCTCAGCTGTTCTCTTCCATGTGTATGTGCGTGTGCTTCTGCATTTTTACTCGAACTGTTGTCATCTTCACTAAATATTTTACCACATTCAAAAGCCTAATTTTTAAAGGGCTGTCACAGCAGGAAACAACACGTAGGGTTTTATCCCTCTGCTGCACTATGACTAATTTGCCTGTCAGATGCCACTCTGGTTTCCTGATCAGCTGCTTCTGCAACAAGAGGGAAACCACATCCTATGCGCACAGAGAATCCCTGAGTCACCTCCCTATCATCTGATGCATCTTCTTCATGTTCAAGCAGCGATAAGCTGGGGGCCTTACACTGGCTCTGCTCTTCAAGGATTTATGCCATCAGGCACAGGTAGCAGAATATAAAGCTTAGGAAAATAAAACTCTAGCAAAATGGCAGTTTATCAGCTGACACTATTGCTCCTACACAAGTGGTGCCTCAATAGACCGTGCTGAGAATACATGGAGCCCTTAGCCTCAGAAGTCCTCAGACTCTACTTCTGAAGGGAGTTGGCTCTCCTATGCTCTCTGAGCTCTCTGGGCCCAACTAGCTGTTGTCATCGGGGTTACGCTCATTAAGATGAAGGAACAGGTAGGCTAGGTGCCAGAAACTACAGCCACACTTGCCTCCTTCCTTGCCATAAACACCAAGGAAGCCAACTCTAGCTTGAAGTCTTGAAGACTTTACTACTCTGTGCTCCTCACCAATACTGCTGCAACACTCACAACCAGAAAACAGGAGTGACAGTATGGGCAAATTCCCTGCCTTTAGCAGCACTCACCTCCTGGCACACACTGGTTGCTCTTGTTTTCTCTTCAGCTCTCGCTAGGATCAGGGAGATTGTCCCATTGAGCTCAGTGGGTGGTGGATCTGACCTAAGGTGCTTTCTTGCATAGTAGCTAGTTTTGGCCTCAGGTTGGCTGCATGGGGAATGGACCGTATGATTTCCATGTTTTGTAAAAAATTGTAATGAAAGGGGCTTTGGGATTTCTTTGTCTGATGTGCATTGCATAAATGCCTGAACGTTATCATAAGTACAACACAGAAAATCTACTGATGTCTTGCCCTTTTTCATCCTTGATGGTAGTAAGTAGCTGGCCACCAATTCAAGTGTGTCCCAAACCCCTTCCTTTACTGGGTGTCCAGAGTTTCAGTATGTGATTTTAAGTGCTGACAGATGAGCAGGATCCCTTCTGCTGGCTTCGAGGGGGTTTGAATCAGGCCCTTTCTCACAGAGAAGGGAAAATCCCAGGGGCTGCTTCCCCTTCTTGCATCTCTGCCTGCATTCTCCCAGGGAAGCCTGCAGAAACCAGCCTTGCCATTGCTCATTCCCACTCTCCCCAGGGCTCTCCTGGCTCTCTCCATCACTGGGAGGCTGCTGAGCTCTGTGTCAGCTTGCCCTCTCCACTGGCACTGAGGGAGTGCAGCAGCCAATCGGACAGCCAGGCAGCCCGAGTATCCTTCATCAATCTCCCTAAGTGTCTTTGGGCTCTGCTAGGAACATCCACATCACTCCTTTTCTCTCTCTGCAATGACCTGAAGCTCCAGCTCTGCAAGCAGTGAGCAGTCAGACATAATGCAATGCAGGGCAGCCCGGAATAATCTGGTCGGGATCCAAGGATGTATATTCACCAAGAGGCTAAGGAGTGTGTCAGCATTTAGTTGCAGTCTAGCTGCACTTTTCCTGCAGCACAGAATCACAAAATCTCCGTCTCCTCCTCTGGATTGGGACTGATTCTTCACTGGGATCTTCTGAAAAAGACTAAGTTTTCTCCTCTTGTTATTGCTGTATCACCATAATCTACCAAGATGTGTGACTGCTTTCATCTAGTTCTTCCTAACTGGCCAGGATCTCCAGCCAGTGGTGGGCTTACATTTTCTATATTTTCTGTATTCTGCTTCTGCTTTTCTGTGCTCTGCTAGCCGTGAACCAACCTCTGAAGCAAACCCTGCAGCTTCCAGGGTGTGGCTTTCTCTGATGCTGCATGAATCAGATAAGGGAGAATAGAGTTAAGAAAAGCGTGTCCTCTAAACTTTCCTGCATTGTGTTGAAGCTAAGCTTAAGGAAAACCTTTGACTTTGTAAACAAATTCAATTCAGTCATGTCTAAATTAACTGTTTCAGGTTGCATGTCTTAATTCACACGCTTGCCCTTCATTTCTCGTGGCCATTAGGAAGGGGCTGGCAGGATACAGTGCATGATACAATCTACCTGGCGTTTACATTAGCTGAAAGCTGTGCTGTGTGTGTCTGCAAATTCAACGTGTCCTGTGCTCCGCATTCAATCCGTTGGCTGACCAGTACAGCACTCTGGAAGAAGGGCTTATTTTTTTTAAACTGTGTCTCCTTACTGCACAGCAGAAGGAAATTAGCAATTTAACCTCTTTCTCTTTTTAAAGGGGGCAGGGGGGGAATATACACACTGTAATGTGAAATGTTGCTGAAGCAGAGCAGTGATGATTGGAGGAATGAGTCAAAAGAGAAACGAAAGCCAGTTCCTATCTGGCAGAAGGGTATCAATAAATTACAAATCTGCTCTTTAGTTTATGCACAGATCAGCCTGGTTTAAAATAAGCAACTAGTAGTCTTAAGGTTGCATCTACAAAAATGCCAAGAATCTCAAATTTCTACAGTATCTTTTTTTCCCCCCCCTCCCTAAAATATACAAAATCTATGTTTATCTACATTCTGCAATAAATTTCCTCACTATTTATTCTGGCAGAAGAAGTTAAAACCTACAAAACACAGTCTGTAAACATTTTTTATAGCCTAAAAGTGGGGAGTTGTAGGGGTTTTCTTAAAAAATATGCCTTATTATTTCTGCTTTTCTGTTGTAAATAGTTTAGAAGTGCCTTTTCCACAACAATGGAAAGTCAGAAATTGCTCATCAGACTCCTGGTCATACAAAGTAACACCTTATTGCTTAAGCTGCCTTGTTGAAATCGAGGAGACGACTCAAGGAATAATTCACTTCTCTCCACTCAGCAAAAAGATACGTTCCAATCCTCAACTCATTACCTGCTGTTTAGATTAAGTAATTGAATTGGTAGAAGGTGGTAACAAATATTGCAGGACAATAGCCAGGGTGTATTTTAATATGATTTACTCACAGTATACTTGACAGGAGTTTTAGAGGAAAGATTTTCTTTTATAAATGTTACTTTTTCAGTAGCCTCATTTTCTTAACGTTTGTCTACCTGTACAGATGGACTTACTTAGTAAACAAACTAGTTACGTGGCTCTTGCTATTTTTCCACATCAGATGTGTTGTTGGGACTTCTAGGTGCTACTTAATAGAACCGAATAAAAACTTAACTCCGAGTGCTTCACAGAACCACCTGCCAGGCTTTCCTCACTCATTACCAAAATGGTTTGGGGGTGTTTTTTTGGATAAGGAAAGGAACTTCTCCCATGTCCCAAACACACAAACATTGGTTAGTATCTCTCTGGTACCAGTTTTTGGGTGCTGTGAAAGGATGCTGCGGTGGGTCATGCACAAGAGGAGCATCTTCTGCATGGGGTGATGCCCCAGCACCAACTGGACCCCAGTGCCAGGGGTGCAGAGCAGGAGTGGAGCTGTGGTACTGACAGCAAGGGCAGTGCTGGGAAAGAACATGGCAGGGAAAGACGGTTGCATGTGAAACTTGACAGGCATCTGTTTTCCAAACAGTTATTGCTGATGTTTCTTGACAACAAGTTATCATCCTCAGAGGTCAGGGTGTGGCAGGGAAAAGCAGGGCTGTGTTTCTCAGACAGGTAGGCTGGCTGGCTGCCCAGGGCATGTGATATGTTTCAGAAAGCCTGCCAAGCACAGGAGAAAGAGAGAAGGAGTATTAGCATGGTGATGAGGCAGGCTCATCTAAACAAGGGTGGGGAAAACCGCACCACGAATCCCACATCAAGAAGTGCGTATGAGATCCCTTGTTTCCTCCACCATGGAAGGAAGGCTTGTTAAAAATAGGCTCATTTCGTAAGCTGCTGTCTCTGCTGGCTATATTAATCTGCCCTTGCTTTAGCTGACTGTCATGATGACACAGGTGAGAACCAGATAAACAACAATTTGCCAGTTTTCTGTGTTAGGGAGGCAAGCACAGGCATGCACTCAGATCTGACATCTGGAGGGTGCCGGGAGCATCTTGCAGTTGTTGATGAGCACTGAAACAATGTCTTTCATGCACAGTTTTCGAGTCAGAGCAACAAATAAGTAGAAGTTCACAGCAGCAAACTGTGGCAATGGGCTAAAGCCCTAAACATAAAGGTCTTTCTAGCAGAAATGTTTTCTAAATCTACTCTTTACCTAGTTTAGGGCATGACCAAAATCCTTAGAAAATAATTGCAGTCTTTAAAAATACTCCATTCAGTAAGTCACTTGCACAAGTTTGTATGGCCTCCTGCTGCCACAGGATTGGAGCACAGGGTCAATGCAAAACATGACTTTGCTGAAGAACTGCAGTGTTACCTCTTCTCAGCTGCTACGTTCATCTTCGTGATGACTATTAGTGAGAACAGCACACAAGTAGGTTCCTGAGATGAGACAGAGCTGTGGAAGTCTCTGGGAAGGACTCTGTTGCAAATTGTGACAGCCAAAAACTGATGAAAGCATGAGTAATATCCCTTCTCCTCCATTCTTGTCTGTGGAGGGCTGGGTATCCATTCTGTCTCATGAGCTGCTGAATATGGCTCACAAATTTTGAGCATCTAAAGCAAAATGCCATCTGAGCTGCATTTTTTTTTCTTAGAAATATTGTCTCAAGGTGTTTGTCTACAAGCTGCAACAGCGTCTGTTCCAGCCCCATTACGAGACAAACAAAACCTGTAGGAGCCAGACTCTCAGATGGGATGAGGAACACCCTCCCTGACTCTCAGGAGAGACTCTGACCTGACATGCCAGCATATTTCATTTTCCCTCCTTTTACTTCTTTCAGTGGGTAAGACATTAAAATGACACAAGTCGTTTCATTTTCAGCAGACACTTGGTGTTTATCCTGTAATGCTTCCCAAATATGTGCTCGATCTATCCATGGTGACACCAAAATAACTGCGGTGCCAGCACAGACTGAAAGGGAATCTGATTCATCTGGCTCTGGCAGAGAGTTCCCAGCTAGTGCTGTGAATCAGGCACAGCAAATTGCCTGCCACTGGCTTCTCTCTGTTCTTCCCTCCCTCCAGAGTCATCTCCCTCCTACTCTCCAGAGTTTTTATTTTTGGTTATTAGTTTCACACTTCTATTTCCAATGGGTACACACGGGCCCTTCGGTGACATGTGAGCGCTGAGTGGAAAAGAAACAGTGTGACACAGTCCCGCAGGCCACAAGGCTTTCTTTGTCCATCCACTGTGCAATAAAAGTGTATTTCTGTTCTCCATCTGACTGCAACAAACGAGGATGGCATGTACCCACTAGAGGAACAGCACATTGTGTTTGCCACAGCTTCTGGTCCATGTGAGGAATGGACATATCCCAGGAGCAAACCAAAACCCGCTGAAAAATGATGATTTGTCTTTAATGCTGCATTTCAAAACTTTGAGGAGGAGGAAGGATTAATAGAGATCTCAAGAGTAGAGACTTCCTCCATGAGCAATTTGGGCTTGTGATGCAGTTGCCCAGGGGTCTGGGAGCTGCCTGTCTCTGTCCAAGGCATTCTGGCTGCAACAGCCTCTCTTTTTCAAGGCCCTCATTACTTTGTGAGAGGTGTAGGAATGCAAAGCAAAGGCCAGGGATCCCAGGGCTGCTGCTGTTGCAGCCCACTCTGCTGAGTGCTGCTGCTGTGAGATAAATGACACCCTCGGCTTCATGTGGGAAACCCCTGCCAAGACTAACTGTCAAACAAACAGCCAGGCTGGGCTTGTCCACACAGAGGAGGGGCTGCAAAATAAGCCTGGATCCACACTTGCAGCACACGCAGTCACCCAGCACTGGTGTCCTGTGCAGATGGACCTTGTGCCTCCTGGGAGCATAGCACCGTGCACCCTTGTCCCAATCACATTCCCATCCCAATCACACTCCCATCCCCAGCACATCTTTCCTGCAGCATCTGCCAGCACAGCCACCACGAGTAACCTGAATCTGTGGGGTGCTCATTATTTAGCAGTGGGATACCCCCCATGGGTGTTTGATTGGCAGCAAGATTTCAAGAGGGCTATTTTCACCCTGGTCTGACTTAAAGTGAGGCTTTGGGGATGATGTGGCAGTCAGGAGATGTAGGACAGAGAATAATGAGTTGCTCCTAAGGCTAGTGTTGCTGTCAAAGAAAAGGCTGGAGTTGTGCACAAGGGAGCTTCCTCCTCCCTGGCCAGCCCATGTTAGAGCCCGTCCATCCTAGGAAAGCCCCAAACTATCAAGCACCAAAGGAATAGCCACCTCTCAAGGACACCTCTTTGCCTTTATGTCAACACAGACAATTACATAATTGTATCCAGTTATGAGACACAGGTGAGTATGAAAATGCCTTGAAGGTTCTGTTTTTTCCTAGGCTTAACCCTATGTGCTTACTAGTACTAGATACTGCTACTAAATAGTACCCAAACTTGCCAATGTGTACTGAAACTTACTGGCCTAACATCTTAATTCTGAGGCTATAAGGGTTACAGAAGTGTAACATTTCATTCCTGTTTCTCCATTATTTGGTTCCTTTGCCAACCCTGCTACCCCATGTGCCTGCACAGAGCCTTGCCACACAGATGGCAGCCAGGTCTGAGGTAATAGTAATTAGTCCTGGCTTGGCTTGCAGGGTTTTCTTTAGTACAATTGTGCCTTTAGATTTCTATCAGTGTAAGTTCCCGTGTCAGAACAGGCTGAAAACAAAATCTGTCAGGTTGTTAAAATCTCAGTGGGAGAAATACTAGTAAATTTTTGCTTGTAAATTAATTGTTAATCAGAGCATGTACTCTTTCACCTGCATTTACTGCTGCACTCAGAATACATAAGAGACAGGAAACAAAACTGCTTCATCTGTCATTCACTGCCACAAGGCTCTCCATCTCACCTCAGCACAAACTTTTTCTAATGAAACACACATCTGGGATGGACCAGCAGATTAGCCCAGTGTGAGAGTATAATGCACACTTATGCACAAATAAAAGAGAAGGAAACAGCCCTCTCACCTTCAACTTTTTCTTAGGACACAGAAGGTAGATGTACTGCATAATCTGGGAAGTTTTCCAGATTCACTCTCTGTTTTATGACACACAGCAGGAAGCAGGATGCTTTAAGTTACTGTGGCATCACACATTGTTCAGGAGAGATGCCTTGAATTAATACGGAGTAAATCAGGTTCCCTGTGCATTTGCTGTTGAGGTCTGGCAGAACCAAAGCTGTACTCAGCTTGGACTGATGATCAGCATCAGTAAATCTCTTTGGGACTCATCAGTAGTATGAAGGATAAATCCAATCCAAACTCCCAAGGGACCAGGAAACCTTCAGCCATGGGAAATGTGATCGCCCCCAATGAACTCAATCCTATATGAGGTGGTTTGTCCCAGATATTCATATTCAAGTTTCCTCTGCCACTGTTTAATGAAACAAGAAAGGATTCTTCCACTAACCGCAAACTTAATACAACTATGCCAAGGAAAAGACTTATCACTTTTCTGGCCCCCATTTTCCCAATGGGATCAATATTCTGGTAGAAAAGAGACGAGAGATGTGGACTCTTCTGTTGACTCCTACTGCTGTCTGTGAGCTAATGAAATTAATGGGTGATTTCACCACAAACCCACATTAGACCCTTGATATATGCCTTTGAGAACATTGCTATCTTCTTAGTGCCTCACCCTGAAAATGATTACCCTTGTCTTTACTGGGCTCCTATATTTAATTAATGGCTGAAAAGCACTGGAGAAGGTTGAAGTAGGCAAATTATGCAACTTCACTTCAAGTCTGATGATTAGTATCACCATTCCCACATTACAGTCTCTCTTTGATATTGGAAGCAACACTGAGAAAGATGCTGACAGCAGTGACATTGGTTTTGGCTGATGGAACATACATTCATCTCATATCTTACAATGCAAATTACACCAGCAGAGTTACACTGGATTCATACTAGTGTAACCAGAAGAGGTAGTTGGACCACACAAAAAAAAACCCCAAGCTTTAGTAAACGAGGCTTAAAACAATGATTAGGAAAACAAAATGGGTTAAACCAGAAAGTACGGGAAAAGGTGAGTCTCAGCAGCAAAGTGTGAGGGACCTGGATCGAAAACTGTTGTGAAGTACAGAGCAATCAGTGATCTGACCCAACAGTCAGGAGTTTCTGAGCCTTCAACAGCTGTTCTCTGTATTAGAGTCAACAACCTGATGAGAAAAGAAAGCAGGGTTGGGCTCTAGTCTCTACACAGATGAGGAGGAGAAAATATGAAACTTGGAAAGTCACAAAGATCCCACATCATCAGAAAGGCAGCAGTAGTATTAAAGGGAGGAGAAAGAGTCTAGGAAAGCTTTGCCATGAATGATCATGAAATCACGTCAAGCAACCTATAAACAGTCTCAGAGAGAAGCCAAATAAGATTCTTGTCTCATTTGCTTCCCCTTTGTGTCCTCTCTTAATCCAGAGCAGCCTTAGCAAAATAGCACACAAATAGTTGGGCTCCACCTAATTCGACCTAAGGATAACTTACCTCCTCCCTACCCCGTTTCCCATTCTTTACTTGATTTGTGCCACAGTTGTCTCTTACACTCTGATTTCTGTCCTGTCCCACAACAGGAGTGATTAGGGGAAGGGAGAAATGTTAACCTTTTCCTCGATAAGCAGAGCATGACTAGTATGAGAGGGAGCACAGTGCCATTGCTTGGGCATTGAATCAGGCAAGCAGAGGAAAAGCTGCTGTTTGCATGTCACTGTCCTGATTTCCAAAGGGGGAATATTTCATAAAGGAGAAAATGTTCCTCACCACTATCAATCCTGCAATTTAACTGAACTTTAGCAAAATATTTGATAGCTTATGTAATAGAGATGGATTACAACAGACTGCCACATAGCTGGAAATTACACTTTTAACCCCTGGATGGACTGCTCTGTGATAGGTAAAGATACACTACATCAAGAGTTTGTAAGAATAGTCTAGCTCAGACAAACATAAGATTCATCAAATGGACATAAGATCCAACTTCTAAAACTGCTCCAAACATCTGAGGCCACTTTTCTTTCTGATCTGACTGGCTATGCGCAATCTTTCTTTTTCCTCTCCTCCTGAACAGCTTCTCCCATTCCCCAGGTGCCTTTTTTCTCAAGCTTCCCACTCTCCTTGGAGACATTCCCTTGCAGCCAATGAGTCTGCAGGGCCATCTTTTCCTTGTGTCCCTGCAGATGTTGTTAATTGCCTTACTGTTACCTTAATTCAGTCATCTGTGTAAGCTGCAGGAGCAAAGATGTGGTAGTTTGGGTTGCAGAGCACTGCAGAAAACAAGATGTGAACCCTTCTATGGCCGTGAGCCCCAAGCCTCCACATCTTCTCTGACGTTATGTGCATCAACTGAATGAATCTGCCATAGGTAAAACAGCACCTTCACTTTTCAGTGTGGTTACAGGCTGGGCTCTAAAAGTCTCTAATCAGCTGTTATTTGGGTAGTACTTAAAAACTAGAGATGCTATTGTAGCTAATTAACTGAGCCAGAAAGACACAAAGAACATTTGAAACAGAAAACAAAGAAAGTCTTGGAAAACATTCAAAGGTGAAGCAGACTGGTTACAATTTGCTGCTCAACACAAGGAGAAGTTCATGACGTCTTACAGATACATGGGTGAAGAGAGTTGCCTTGGGGAAGACCTGCCTATGAAAAGGCTCACATGATGCAAGGCGGGGTTTGGAGCTGAATCCACCCCATCCTGGGACCTGCTCCCATGAGTGACCCAAAGCACATTCATCACAACGGGAGCAGTTGTCAGCAGGAGACTGAGACCTGCCCATGGCTTCCAGGTAGGAGCTTGCTTCTTGCAGCACATCTCTTGTTGTCTTGACTCGAGCTGCCACACAGTTGCTGCTTCAGATGTGCTGGAGAGGTGCCTGATGCCCTCAAGAAGTTGCTGTTTCTTGCTTCTCTGAGCACATATCACACCAAGGGCTTCTACTTGTGTGTTACATCTCTTTCTTTTCCTCAGCTTCAGAGGTTTGAAAATCTTGCTGGAAGTGTGTTAAGGTGAAAAACTGGTTTTATTTAATTTGTCCTGATGTTGCTGTCATGACAGAGGAAAACAGAATAACCGCCAAGGTGACAGAACAACCTATGTGCTGCTGTGGCATGTACATTTGCTTTCTTTATAAAAGCCTGTAAAAGAGAGAGTGGCAAGGAGCTGCTTGAAATGGCTATGAATCATTGAACTTAACTGGCACCCACCCAGGCCCCCAGATGGGAGAAGAACTTTTTCTAAGCCCTTCCCACATTCTTGTACAAATAGAAGAGATGAATGATCACCATCCCTAATGCCAGACAGTTTTCTGGGCCAGATTTACTCACAAGCCTAAGAAAGCCAAGGGGAACTGAAACTGGTGCAGCTCTCCCTTCCGATTCTTGCAATGACTGTATTTCATATGTTCAAATCCTTCTGGGATTGCTTAGACTGACTATGTGTAATTATTTTCATCCTTGGATCAAACAGGCCAAATGTGTAAGCTAGATCTTAGCTAGCTGAGATCTTATTTTACACCGTATTTTGTCTGTCTGGCATGTACATTACACAGCAGCAGATTGGATTTAAGCATGGAGGGTTTTTTTTTCAGAATAAAAATCTGGTTTTGCTTGAGGGTATCAATTTTCAAGTAATTCTTTCTGCTCTGTCATGTATGGATACTTCAAAGGATCGTGGAAAAGTCCTAAGCCAGGCATCTACCTGTGCTGGCTTTTAGTAAACACTGTCTGACACCCCTCCAGACTTAGAACATGTACAGATTTTGCAGCCTACAGCTTAGGGGGAAGGTGTGGCTTGCTGCAACAGCCTGTGACTACAACTTTATTTCTAGCAACTGTTCTTGTCCTCTATTGCTTGTGATCACTGATAAGATACACAGATTCATCTATGCTCCTAAATCTGGGGGTTAACCCAACTTTCAGATTAAACAGGGAATGGCACTGGTTGAAATTAAAAAGGATACAAAGGCTATGGGACCTCCAGGAAGGAGCAAAGGCTTTGAAATCAGCTTGTATTTGTCACATGCTATTAGGTATAGGAGAAAAGGTAGACTTTCAGTGCTATGGGAAATGCTGAGTCTGTTCTGTGTGGAGTGGCTCAGCACTTATGCACCATGAAATGTTTGATGTGTTCTGACAGCAGGTCAGGGGCAGCAGGTGCAGGAAAAACTAAACCAGTATTTTTGATGTGTACCACCTTTCTGTCTGATGGCAAAGTGCCACCTAAAAGCTTTAATCTTTCATGATGGAAAATCATTTGCTGAACAGCCAGAGGTTTCCAGGCTTTCCAGGGAAATAACAGTAGTTTTGAAATCTCCAGTTGTGGGTCTGCTGTATGTTGGTGTGTCTTAACTTTTGCTGTGAGCATTTGAGGTCTAAAATGGGAATTGTGTTGCTTGGCTATCACTGGAGACACCCTGGCTATAGAAAACTTACCATTTCTACATCTCCTATTAATACGTGCTCAAAGTCTCCCTCTAGGCTTTTCCCTAGGAGCTTGTGTGCTACATGAATTGTGAAATGCAGTTGTGACGGGCAGATAATGCACAAGGGGCAAATCTTATCTGTGCAACTGAGAGGAATGTTTCCCACTAGACCCATCTCTGCAAGACTGTCTTTCTTCTTGCTCCACACAATAAATTCCAGCCTCTGCAGTGCTGGTATCTGTCTCCAAAACCTAAGGAGGCTTCCACCGTGCTCCTTGTTCAGTCCAGGTGAAGATGTGCTCTCCTTGCCCAAGGCTTCACTGAGCCTGCATCTGAGTCTAATCCTTCGAGCAGGTACTGCAGTTATGCCTGCCATAGGTTTTGTCTGCTGTCTCTTGTCTCCAGATTTACAGGACTATTCTCAAGCAGGGGCTGATGTCCAAGAAATGGGTGTTCCTAGTAGGGATAGGGAGGGTTTAAGGAGGAACAAACAGGACCACTGAGCCAAGTTAGGTAGCTAAGTCAATCTTGCAGTGGTTGGGAAGGAAGGGCTGCTCCAGGCTCCCATCTGTCTCATGTCGGCTTTATCAGGAGCACATAACTGATGGTCTCTCCATCCTGACGCTGGCACTGTTTTGCTCCTCCTATTATCTGGTCAGTCTGGCCTTCATAAAGTGACTTTCTCAGAAGTCATGGGCAATCTTGCTGCTTGCATGTCCTTTTTCCTCTGTTTCACAGCCCTTGGTCTTCCTTTCTCCAAAGTTAGATGAGTGCTACAGAGTGGAAATAAATCTTCAAAGCTGTGTCTGGCATCAGTACTCTTCTTCCTTCAAATCAGTGCAGGCAGTTCGATTTGAAGCTTGGTTGAGATTTAGGCACTTGTAAGGCTGTAAATAAAACATTGTTCAAACTTGTCTGTGATGCCCGTGGTCGTCTGGATTTGCTGGTTTTTACATTAGACTCACGCTGCTGTTTAAAATTGAATTGTCTGCTCCATCTCATCTCTTTCTGGATAGCACGACTCGCATCAGAAACCTCCTCATGGGTTTCTAATAACTTTATTATGGAGTGTGCACATAAAACATCTTTTTGATGGTCTCTGAGTTTGTGAGATGTTGCTGGATTTTCAGAGAGACCACACAATATGATACTAAAACTGACTAATTGGGCATTTGGGATGTTTCACTCCACTCCTTTGCTAGTTTTTTAAGTTTCAAGTTGTTGCTTGAGGACTCCCCACTGCCTCCAAGGCCTTTTGATTTTCTGTGGTGCATGATTACTTTGGAAATGGAGATTGGTTAATAGGTCTTTCATTTCTGGCTGAAGGTTCTTTCAGGAAGGAATAAAGTTCAAAGTCTGGGACAAGAAATTCATTCTTTTCCCCAGAGAAAAAAAAATACATTTCTCTTTGAGTGAGAATTTTATACCTGCATTGAAACCATATTTCATTTGTTTTTCCCTGTTGAAATTTTACCGTTCAGCAGAGGGATGAGAGAACACTTTCAGCAAGGAGTGAGGGATACTTGGGGAAGACAATTTGTGATCTCTCTCCTGTGATTCCTTGGCAAAATGGACTATAGAAATAGCCTAAAGCAGGGAAATAATTATCCTAGGCCACAGCATTATGAGTATGTTTTCAGAATGAATCTTGGAGCCAACAATGCTGGAAGCAAAGCAAGCAGAAAGCTGGCCCTGAAGGGGTCATGCTGGAAATGCTGAGCACCTGATGCAAGTCCTGCAGCTCAGCAGGAGGCAAGGTGGCGATATTCATGTTTCTTAGTGAAGCTGTCCAATGAGAAGGGCTCAGAAAAGAGAATGAATGAGAAACCCTCTGAACCCAGCATAACTGAAGATGAGAGGAGGAGGGTACGTAAAGTCAAATGAAATCTGGTTAATTGTTGTTGGTGCGTGCTAGGCAAAGCCTGCTGTGCCGTGTTAACCCCACGTTCCGAGAGGCAGAGCATAATTCTGCCTTCCTCTGCCATCAGCAAGAGCTGAAAGGCACCTGGGGAAACAGAGCTGGTAAATAAAGATTCACCCAGGATTTGTGTGCCGTCTTTGCCCGTGCATTTTTCAGGACTGAAAGTCACTCACTGTTGTTCACAATCTAAATTATTAGCCCCTGTAGTTGTGTTTAATTCTATGGAACTACAGAGCTACACCCAGTGAGGCCTATTTTCCACACAGCATGAATCACTTGCTCTTTTTTTTTTTTTCTTCTGCTCACTAGTTTCACATTTTAATTTTCCATTCCTCTGGCTTTCCTCATGTGGATGAATAATGGGCCATTTATAATACATCAGCAATATCAGAGCCTACGATGATGGCTTCAGTCCGTGTAATCCCTTCAGACAGCTCGCAGAGCACGAGCGCCTGCTCGGCAAAGCTACATCCTCTTTCCACAAAGAAAACAGAAGAGGATGCCAGGCTGGCAGCTTCTCCCCTCTGCCACTTGAAATAGCTCTCAGGAGCTGAGTCATGAAGTGGAACCCAGACTTATGGTGATTCCTTTAACCCAGGGACAGTAATCAGCTGTGCTAGCAATTACAGATGGAAATGGGCTTCGGGCAGTGGTTTGTTGTAAGGCATACTGAGCCTTTCTAGTGCTGTAAATAAAGGCCTGGGTAAACTTACTTCAATGCCCTTGCTATAAAGCTGTGTAATTGAGCTGTATGGTGCTGCATTAGGGGCTGAGCCTGCTCCTGCTGCACATAGCTGTGATGACTCCAGTATGTCGTTGTACAGAGGCAGCCTCAAGGACTGATCCCATGCTGCAGGACCTGCACTGGGTCCTGGCACACGCACAGCATCCTGATCTTTCATGAGTAGTGCTTTAATGTTAGCATGCTTCTCGTCACACATCCCAAGACCCCCGTTAAGGACTAAAATTAGCACGTAACAGATGCTAATTGTACTTCTGCTCTTCTGTTTCCTTAGCATACATTTTCCTCTGTCACATATTTTTTGACTATTTGGAAAAGGATTACTTTCCTGAAACCAGAGTTTTGAGTTTGGATATCCATAGGGTCAATGTTGCCGAACAGAATCACTCTCTGCACAGCATAAAGTCAGCAGGAGAAGGTGATGAATTACGTGTCTATTTAGAGTGAAATGAGAAACCTTCACAGAGCTGCTTGTGAGCTGTCACATGTGTTTGTTGTCTGAGTCACCCACATTACTCAGAAACATTAGCCAGGATGCAGCAGGAGGGTCTGCCCAGGCAGGAACCTGCTCTATGCAGGATCCTGCAGCTGCCTGTCAAGCTCAGAGGGAACTCATGGCCTTGTAAGCAGGAAAGATTGCCTCAGGCTATATAGCCTGGAGAAGAGGAGGCTGAGAGGAGACAGGATTAGCCTCAACAACTACCTGAAAGGAGGCTGTCCTGAGGTGGGAGTCGATCTCTTCTCCCCAGTAATGAATTACAGGACCAGAGGAATAGCCTCAAGTTGCACCAGAGGAGGTTTAGATTGGAGATTAAGAAGAGCTTTTTCACTGAGAGGGTTGTCAGCCCCTGCCCCCTATTATTTGGAGGTGGGGGGGGAAGGAGATAAAAAGCTAAACTATCAGTCCTTCTTGATTTAGCTTTCCAAATACTTTAATGAACATTATGGAAAAATCTTTAAAAATCAGTTCTCCTCCTACTCCCCAAATGCTTCCAAAACTCCCTTTTTCTAGCAAATGAAAACATTTATCTTTACAAGCAAAGAAAAACTGAGAACAAAAGCACTTGTGTGAGGTGACAGGTTCTGAAGAAACAGGACTCACTGCTGACAGTGTTTGTTTTGCTGTGCTCGTGGAGAAAGAGCTGTTCTCTGCTCCTTATCCCGTGCCCATTTCAGCTCTGCAGTCTTTCGTCTCAGCCTGCATTCATGGGCTTTGCCTCATAAACTGAGTGTGAGTCACTTGCTCTCATTTCATCAGTTGCTGTCTGTGGGCAAATGCAGCCAGAACCAGCAGAGCTCCAAAGACTGGGCAGGGATTTTTGTTTGCCATTAGCATCATTACCAAATTAAGAGGAATTAATTATTACACATTGAGTTTGTTTGTTCAACCAAGTGGTTGGCAGTTGAGCTCAAAGACATTAGTGCAGTGCTGGGGAAAGGGTTTTTTTCCAGTATGACACCGGTACCAGGTCCCCATCTTTTTACACACATGCTGCCTTGCTACTGAGTACTTCATCAGAAGCTGAAAAGATCCTGTTCATACCAATGAAGCTGTTTTTCTCTGCCAGCAGCATCACATACAGGTCGGGTTCAGTTTCTGGGTCCGTATTGAGGAGTCAGGCAGCTTCAGTGCTGACCATCAGTAACATCTGTGATTCTGGCCTGCTGAAAGGCAATGTGAAGTACTTCCCACTTGAGGCTGAAGTTGGTACCAGTTGCTGCCTGTCCTGTTGAAAAGAGAGAAAGCTGGGAATGAAGCATTAAAGGGCTCAACCTTACTCCTATTCAAGTCCAAGGCAAAACTCCAATTGATTTCAGTGACGGCAAACAGTGAAAGGCTTGAATCTAGAAAGCACTAAGATAACAAGATGAGTGTGACAAGACCCTTAATGCCCAAAGATTTCATTGCAATTTTGAGGATGCTGGGAACTGCACAAAGTGGAGCTCACATTACACCACAAATGCATTCTGAAAGGACCAGTCTTTTTTCTTACTCCCTTTTGACTGCCATTTCCCACAGGTTTCCTTTCTGGGGCACCAGAGAGCCAATATCAGCTGAGTAAGTGTATAAGTCAGGTAACACTGCAATTATCTGATTTTTATTTATCCTGTACTTCTGGCTTTTCCCTTTTCAAAGGAAGGCTTATACGTAATGGGATGTAGGGCTTTGAGGTGAATTTCATGTCATTGTAAAATCAGTCTCAGCTCTGTGAGGAAGAAGGAGACCTTGCAGCCCCAGATGGAATTAGCCAAATGTGCTTCCATCCCTCGTGGATGCTGTTTATGCAGCCCAAGACAGTCCAGAACAGTGAATGTATATTTAAAACAAGGTCCTCTAACATTTTGATCCACCCAATCACTGGACTTAACAGGTACTTGATACTGATCAAGTGACTCACTTCATTAAGAAGCCCTGATGTGTTGCTGACCTCTGACAGCCAACTGAGCCCCATTGTCATCTGCCATGTCCCTTCTGTGTCCCAGCCCACAGGCCCTGAAGATGCACACCCAGTTGCTGACCCTGTTTCTCTATGGGAGTGTGTGACATGGGCACACAGCAAACAGCTGGGTGTGTGAAATATATTTGATCCCCAGACACCCTGTGTGCCTCTGCAATGGAGCAGGCAAAGCAGAGTGGTTGTTCATGAACTGGAGGTAGGCAGCTTATTATCAAGACAAGAGCTGATGCTTGCTTGTTCCCAGTTGGAGGGAGTTTCTCTTCCTTTTCCCCATTTAGCTGGGCTTCTTGCTTGCATTCAATAGCAGCCCGTGCCCCCAGAGCGTGGCATAATATTTGCCCAGGTAATCCAGTAACAACTGTAGCCAAGATGTATGTGACAGCCCAGATTAAAGCAGTCTCAACAAGAAATAATGGTAAGAAAAGTACCCCCATGCCCAGAGCCTCTGCCAGCAAACAGCTCTTTCCTAAGCAAGATTACATGTACAGCAGGTTCCCAGATGAATATCTACACCCCTTCCACAACTGAGGGTTTCTCTGAGACCTGGAGCTGGACCAAAGGGATTATTTCAGTGCAGTTCCCACTTACTCATTTATCTGTTCCACTTCAACAAATTTACTGGTGGTTTGCTAAATGCTATGGAAACCCCAGGGCACACAATGAGGTAATCAGACACTATTTCTTTAAGATTTTTGTTTAAGAATTGTTTTTAAGGCATTGGGGGGAGGGAACCCCAAACCAACAAACCTAACAAAGGAAGGTTCATTGAAAATAATTTCCACAGTTGGAAACAGGCTTTGTCATAAGCCCTGACCACATATGCCCCCACAAAGAGCCCCTCCATGTGGTGACTGGTGGAAAGGAAACGAAGCCCCCAAAAAGTCACAGTAAAACAACTGAAGTGTATTATGTGGTAACAACTGAAAAGTTGCTTTTTCCAATGAGCTACAACATGAAATGTTAATACTTAGCTTTTATCGGGGTCTTCTTTGTGTGTGAGATTTAGAAATACCAATGGTAACATAACTTTTGGTTTGATAGAAAAATAGTATTTCAATCAAATAAAATAAAAGTCTCACAAAGATTCTTTAAAGTACCGTTCTCTTCAGAAATATCCAACTCTTTTGACTGTTAGTCAAAAGTTCAGAGCTTGTGAATGTTGTAGTCACAGTTTTTAGTAAAAAATACAGTTTGTGAGTGCTGTAGTCACAATTTGGCAGGTTTTAGGTTGTTTTTTTTCTTTTCCCTTGGATTTCCAAACTGAAGAAAAATGACTGACTTGGTGAAAACTACAAGTATCAAAATTGGCAAGAGAATTGCTTAAGGCAGCATAATGGCACTGCAGGAAGAGAAATAGTTTTTTCCAAATAATTAATTTTTCAGATATTTGAGCATTAAAACTCACTACGTCTAGGCTACTTGTGGGTTATTAACACCTGTCTTTCCAACTTGAAAAGGTGCTTTTGTCAGCTATTTGTCACTGAACTTAACTTTTCAGGGATGAGCCTGGTTCTGCTTTCTGTCCCATATCATAGGTTTTGAAATAGTCAAATAATAAAGGTCCAGGGTCAGCCAGCTCTGAACTCCAGCCATTAAAGGAGTTTTAATTCCAGCAAAGAGTTGAAAAACAGCAAAGAGAAGGGAATGAGGCAGCTGAGGGGAACATGGAGTAAATATTAACTGTTAATTAAAGCCCTTCCCTGCACAGAGCTCAGAGGCAGATCTCCACTGGCAGAGGAGGAGGATGGTGATGGTGAGGTGACTCGTCAGGTTGGAGTGTGTAAGGAGTTGTACAGGTGATGGCTCTGCCCCACTCTGCTCTGAGTAAGCAGATACACAGCTGGCAGGGCAGGATGGCAGCAGCTCCACGAGTACCACGGTTTTCCACAATTCCTGTGTGGGCCTTGCTAACTGTAGTAGTTTTCCCCCAGGTCCAAGGCCATGGTTGCACTGCCTCTCAGTCTGGTTGGCTCCTTTTTCCTGGGTCATTCTGTCCAGGCTATTTTGGCTGCAGGAGGTCAATACTAGCACTGTCAAGGCCAATTTAGGGAACAAAGGGAGATGGAGCATATGCCCCAGGACAAAGTGAAAGAAAGTATCCAGAGTGAATTAGTTTCCTTTTTCTTCTCCTCCTGTTAGCAAAAGGTTTGGGCTTGGAAATATCTCATTTTGTTTCATTTCTAAACAATGCTTTCTCTGTTGTTGGTAAGGGCTTTTATTTATGCTGGTTGTGGATCAGCATTTTTAACTTCCTTTTCTTTTTATTTTGTCAGAGAGAATATTAACCACTAAAGTGAAAAAATATGTGTTTAGGAATCCCAGAAAAGAGTATTTGACTTTCTGAGAAGACAAAACTCTTCCCTGGGTTTGTTTAGGCTATTTTCTCTTGAGTATGGCCTTTACCATTCTATCCCTGGATACTGTGAGGTTGCCATTTATTTATTTTCAGAAAGAAGAAACCTATTATGACATGAAGTACTGGCAGTTGCAGCTTGCTGTCAATGTAGTATGCAGGTAGTGTTGGTAGAACCTACCAAGATAGGTAGACACTGGAGCCTCTTTAGAGTAAATACCTAGATGGAAATGTTATAAAGAGCACAAGACTAATCTATGTGGAGGACAGATTTCAGTTAGGTCACAAGATACGTGAATGACACCCATTCACTTTTGGGGAGGGAGTTCATCTGAATTGACTAACTGCAGAATGAGGTCTTTGAGTCAGACACTGAGGCTTCTTAAAAGAGGCAGTGATGAAACCTCATTTCCATACCTGGCTCGTTCTGTTTATGAGGTTATAAGCCTACCTGCAGCTGAAGAATTTCATGTAAAAAAAATGTTGAAGCAAATCAATCAAATTAATGGCTTCTGCATGGCAAAAGTGAAGGAATTCAGAGGAAGTTCATGTAGCTGGCTGACATAACTTTCTAGTTCAAACTAAATGACAGTGAAATATAGAAATATCCACATCTCTGTGTCTTAACAAAAAGTGGAGTCATGGGAGACAAAGCATAAGAGATGTCTATAAATTGGTGATGAATGTTATATTTACCTCCCTCTGGGTTTGATTTGAAAGTTGGTGGCCACATCTCTACACAACCATCTATTTATTCATTGCTAGTCTGACGTTCAGTTGTATCTGCTCTTCATAGAATCACAGAATGGTAGGGGTTGGAAGGGGCCTTTAGAGATCATCCAGTCCAAACCCCCTGCAGAAGCAGGTCCCACCTAGATCAGGTCACACAGGAACACGTCCAGGAGGGTCTTGAAGATCTGCAAGGAAGGAGCCTCCACACCCTCCCTGGGCAGCCTGTACCAGGGCTCCCTCACCTAAACACTGAAATAGTTTTTCTTATGTTTAAATGGAATTGTTTGTGTTCCAGCTTCATCCCATTACCCCTTGTCCCATTGCTAGATGCAATAGAAAAAAGGGATGTCCCAACCTCCTGACATCCACCATCTTCTACATCTTCTGTTCACATTGATCTTGGTTTTCCCTTTCTTTTTCTTTACTCTGTGCTTCCTTTTCTTGGCAGCCCATTTTAATTTAAGTGGAAGGTCCTTAGTGTTTTAGCTTCTTTCTGAATTGTGCTGATAAGTTTGCTTTCTGTAGCTGGTTTTCTCTTCTGCTCAGTCTTGTCTACATGTAGAAGTTTGTTGCCTCATATTTTCCCCCTAAATATCCAAAGATTCATTATTGCTAAAAAAGAAAATGCATGCAAATGGTCACCCTTGCATCCTCCATAAGAAACTACTGGAATTTCTGTTTCAGAGCATGCTTGATTTTAATCTCAGTGAATGTTTTGTCCCTCTCTCTTTGGAATAAAGAAAGTACAAGAAAATTCACATTCATTTTCATCTCATTTTTTCAATTGCTAGTAAAGCAGCACACTCTTATGCACAGGCAGGCCTAACACCAATCCATTCAACAAAGGAAAGATTGTGTGTTCTCAGCCTTCCCTGTGAACTGAGTAAAGACAACAAAGTATTAATGCAGGGAGTTGACAAATAGGGTTAGAGGTGGGACAGGGAAATGTGAGATACAGTGAGACTCCCTGACAAGGCAACAGAGCGGAGAGAAACTTCTAATATCTCTGCAGCATAATTATCTTTTAATATTTAGATGTCTGAAGAGTAAACACAAAGGCTATTTGGATTATGCTCACTGAATAAGCCATCTCTGCTGTGCAGGAATTATTTGGAGAATTGGAAACTGTCAGCTAGTAGCATTTTTTTCTTTAATAGCTCAGTAGACAAGCAGCTGATTTGATAAATACTTAAAAATAAACCAAGGGAGCATTGTACATTCATGTCAGACAAACCATGTCAAAATAATCTGATCATCATCAAACACCACCCTAGAAGCTGAGAAGAGGGAAGACTTTTAGGCTTGAAGTCAGGAGGGGATAAATCTCCAACGCAGGAGTTGCATTCGGTGGAGTCACAGCAGCAGGGCAGTGCTCAGATGTTGGGGCTTACACCTTCAGTCCTGAGATGAAACTGGAAAAAAGCAGTGACGATGAAAGTAGATTTCCCAATACCTGGACAGCAAATATACTCATTTCTTCCAGATTTCTGGAAAAACAGTTGGCTTCTCTCAGCTTAGTCAGGGTTTTGTCTCATGTGGGCTTTAAAAATTCTTGAAAGACAGAAACAACACCCATCAGTATTTTCAGCAAAGACAGATGAAATAAAGCATTGAATGGGGATGGAGCACACTGCTGCTGTTACACCCTGGCCCGTGCCCTGCTAAGGTGTTGCTACTTGCACCACTGCCTTGAGATCTAGGAGCCAGATTTCTACATCCAAACAAGCTATCTCTGCATCAAAACACAGTGTCAGGTTGGGCTTCTTGTTTTGTGTTTCTGGTTCTAAAAATCTGTGTTATTTGAACAAGAGGAAACAGCCTCAATTTGCACCAGGGGAGATTCAGGCTGGCTCTGAGGAGGAATTTCTTTGCTGCAAGGCTTGTCAGGCATTGGAACGGGCTGCCCAGGGAGGTGTTGGGGTCACCGTCCCTGGAGGGGTTTCAGAGATGGGTGGATGTTGCACTGAGGGAAATGGGCTGGTGGTTGATAGGGCTGGGAGAAAGGCTGGGCTCCATGAGCTTAAAGGTCTCTTCCAGCTGAAACCATTCTATGATTCCATTATATTGTTGAAAGAATGTTCAGAAAGGCTGGACCTTTATATAGTCCTAAGGACTGTGCATAGCAATTAGAAAGGCAGCAGAACAAGCCAAAAAGCAGCTACTAGAGGAGTCTTTCTCCCTTTTCCAGCCATGGCAGTTTGCTTTCCTACTGCTGATCACACCTTAAGAGGCCTTTATTGCTTCTGGTCACCTCCATGAGGCAGCTGTGGCAGCTTTCTCTTGAAACATGTCACCTTGAAGACTTTCATGCTCTCTGTGCTGATGTAGTCCCATCTCCTCACCTCTCTTCTTCCCTGCCATACCTCTCTGTGTTGACTACAGGCAGCATGTTTTTTCTTTCTTGAAGTGGGTGCCACCCTCACAGGAAGATCGAGGTTGTGTATGAACTGCACAGTGCTTCACATTATATTGATATTAATTATATATGATTATATATATCATCCATCATCACTCATTATGTTTGTTATTGATTTAATATATGCATGCTGTAATCATATAATGAAAAGACTCATTTTATGAGACGCTATTCAGTTCATATGCAATCTGTGTCTATTTAATTAAGATCAAAATACATATAATATATCTAAATTAAGCTATGCATGTGACCTTATATAGTTAATGTATACCATTACAGATAATAATTATTAATTACAGTAATTAGATTATTAATTAGATTATTAATTACACAAATATCAATTCAGAATTGGCTTGAATATAAATACTGTAGATCTGTTAAGACCCAGCTTTCACAAAATGTCTGTATTAAGTATCCAAATGGGATGGAAGCAGAGCTATATGCTCAGTTTTCACTGTCAGATTTCCAAACATCCTCTGTAGAAGCCATGTGTGCCCATTCTAAACTTGGATCAGAAATGTGACATCTATAGAGTTTCAGGTACTCAAATGTGTTTGGAGCCAATAACATAAAAATCCCCAGAGCAACATGTGCCCTGACATGCAGTGAGGCTGCTCTGTAAACACAGGGTACTTTTTTGTCTGGTTTATTTTTTCACTCGTTCATGTCCTGCTCTGGTGTGTTAGGAAGGCAGTCTGATTGTGGGACATTCCCAGGGCTGCTCATGTGTGGTTTGCATTTTGCAGTCTCTCACCTCGCACCTACTGGATGGACACCATGCAAATGAGCAGCCAAATACTTCTGTGGAACAAGGAAGCCCAGACTGAAATCTCTTGCTGGGATTTCTTAAAGCTTCAGGGAGGAGTGGAATTCCTCCAAGAGTGAGGAATCAGCTGTATTACAAATTTCTTTCTTTTGTAGAGGGGTGGAGAAACAGGAACAGGTGAGAGGAGGGGCTGGGAATGTTAATAAATCAACTTCTGCTGGCGCTAAGCTGCTTTTTTTTCATGTGTTAGTACCAGGACACAGTGCTGCAAAGGCAGCACTAAGAACTCCAGCTCTCCCGTGCTGAGAGCTGTGTTAACACTTCATGTGGTGAAAGATCTGTCAGCTCAGCGTTCAGGGGCTTTTTGTTTTTCTCAGAATTAAAAGGCTGGCTGAAAAAGAGAACGACAAAAGTCCTTAGAGAGAAGGCTGAAGCAGCCTTGGAACCCTTCAGAACCATGCTGTTGTGACAGACTGCATCCTGTGTGTGTGCATGCTCGCATGAGAATGTACCGGTACATGTAACGTTAATGACCCACTGCTGTCCTGAAGCAAGGCTGGGAATGAATTTCAGGAAGAGGGATGTTTGTTTTGTGCGGGTGCCCACATCCCATATACTTTCAGTCCCGAGGAAATTGCCCCGTATCTCCACCCTGTGTATGCTGCTGCCTGGAGCTGCGGGCAGCGTGCGGTGAGAAGACACGGAGCTTAGGGAAACCCGTGTAGCCCCACTGCTCTCTGTCCCCCACCATGGCAAGCTTGAGCAGCAGCAAGCACTGGGTCTATTTGCTGCTCCCACCTCAGCTGAAGCCGTACAGCTGTTGCCTTACTAGAGAAAGGGATTGGATTTCACAGGGTGTGTAATCTGCGACAGCGAGCTTTGGCTTGGGGATAGCAACGAGCCTCACCCAGGCTCAGCCATCCCCTTTCTCTCTGTAGAGGAACGCCCCGGTTGACATAGAAGGAAAATTGTTTGCTGAATTTCTGCACAGCCCTCCTTCCAATTGCTGCAGAGAGAGGGGGAGTGGGAGAGTTTAAGGCAGGCTCTGCACTGGTGTTCTGGGCTATTTCAACTTCAGGGCAACTTTAGAGAACTTCAGTTATTTTTGGTAAGTTTTTTTGTTGTTGTTTTTTTCTTTTTTAATAAACACAACTTCCTATCTCTCTCTCTCCCTTTCTTTCTTTTCAATCTCCTGTGCAGTTTGCACAAGTTTGCAAGTAGGTGATGAGTTTTTAACATTGCAGAGAGATGTGGGCGTGTGTATTTTGCGTCCTTTGCTACAGAAACTGTACGTTCTGATTGTAAAGACATAGTGTTCTCAGTGCTGTGCTTGGTGAGTGAGCCCCGGAGATGCTGTGCATTAAGTGAGGGAAATTCCATCTAGAACCTCAGCTGAGGTGCATCCCACCTGGCACAAAACTTTGGCTCTTTCTTGTGTGTGGGAAGAAGTGAGACCAGGGATGAACAGATGTGGTCTCAGCCCGCTAAAAAGTTTCTGATCTGCTGTTCTAATGCTGTGTTTTCAAACTTGTGCACCAAGCCTCTCAAAGCTTTTGGAGGGATGTTGTTCTTCAGTCCTGCACACACCCCTCCATTCAGTAATCTCTATTCCAGATCATGCACGTTGTTTTTCTTACTTCCTCTGTCTGTATACTTAATTCGTCGTGTGATCTCAAAGATAGTGAAGCTCTCTTTTGCAGTTCACAGACCTAGTCCCTGCTGTTGCAATGAAAGTCAAAGTGCAAACTGCAATTAGCTCACGGTTGAAATTGGTTGCTGATGTGTGAGTTTTCTGTTATTTGTTTTTCCTCATGGTTGTGTTTGAATTTTTATGGTCTTTGTGCTTCTGCAAGAGGAATTCTATTGGTGTGGACATCATACCTCGACAGATGCCATTTGCAATATATATCTCTCATAATAAACTGACTTGGCACTAGGGTCTCTGCATGTCAGTGGTATTTGAGACTAAGGTTAACCTTGAAGTGTTTGAAAACCAGATCCATAACCTTGTCAGTAGAAGCGGGATACTGCATGTGTTCACTGCGAGGCTGCTGGGGCTAGTTCACAAATTGCTAAGAAATATGTCAGGTAAAATTAATCTGTCCACCTGTCTGGCTTCTTCGCTCCATCCATGTACCTTAATGTGTTTCTGAGCACATGAGTATAGATGGTCAGAAGTAGGATTTGTATCTGTAGACACTCGTAGAGAAAATGAAAGGTACATGTTCTTAAAGTTTTAATAGAAAGGAGAAAAAAAACATTATTCAAGAGAAAATACCAAAAGCCTACCCCCCTACAACAAAAATAACCCTTCTTCTTTCTCTGAAGCAAGAAACACAGACAGTTGGAAGGTGACTTGTAAGAGATAGCTTATGATCACCTGTTGCATGCACGAGGGAAAAGTTCCAAGTGCTGCTGTGCTGTATCTCCTACTACAATAAAGAAAAAAGCCATAAGGAATTTTGCAGATCCAAGTAAATTAGAGGAAGAGCAGCTAACAGCAGCCGACGTACTTCCAAAATGTATCCTAACGTAGGTCAAAAATCCAGCATGAAAAAGTTTCAGATGTTTAACAATACAGGAAAACATATGTCTCAGAACTTACTGGGTTTTATTAGCTATGTTTAAAAATGGTAAGCGTGACAGGAACTTTTAATTGCAGTAACTCTGTAACAATGGAGTTAACAACAACGCTTCAGCAATAAGCTGAAAACTATAAATCTGCGTTAGGCGCTCTGCAGTGCTGACATGTTCCATGATGGCTGTTGCTTTTCTATGGAAGCAAGTAGATTTGTGAGCTAAAATTGCATTTTACTATCTTTGGTGCGGCGCTCTTATAAAGTAAACTCTACTATTAGATTACGAGGTTTGTGTAAATCTCCGTCTGAAGTCGGTTTGAATCTAGTCAGTGCTTATAAGCAATCCATCGAGGATGGCTGCCTTCCAAGCTCCTTGACAGTGAGTGTTAGTGTCTTTTCACTCGAGCTCCTAGCACTGATTCACCAGGAGCTTGGAGATAGCACGTATGCTCTGCTTTTAATTGTCTTGGACGCTCAATCTGTATTCACAACTATGAGGTCAACGTGCCTCTATTCACTTTTGGCTGTACTTGAAGCTCATCACTGAAACAAAATCCAACAGTCTGTCATGCACGGTCAGGGGAATAGCCGTGATCTGAGTTAACCTCCTGTTGACTTCAGTGGGTTCAGTGCCCTGTGCTCAGAGGAACCCTTCTCCAGGAAGCCACACCAGGAACTTAACATTGTCACTGTGAGCAGAGGGAGTAGGACATACAGCACGGGGATCTTCCTGAAGCATCATGCCTTGTATGAAGTCACAGGAATGTATATTCCCTTGCTTTGAACTTCTAAAGATACATACAGCTCTGGATTGGTTTTTTTTGTTTTTTTTTTTTTCCCTCAAGTTTTCTTCTAGGGCAAAGAAGTCTGTTCATCACATGGAATGTTTTATACTAAGGGATTTAAGAGATTTTTCTTCACATCATGAGGCCTAATTAATCAGACTATAAGGCAGTGCATTTGGAAGGTGTAAAAGTTAATGGCTTATATTTTCAGTAAGTATATGAGTAAATAAAGTCAATCTACTTTTTTTTTACATGTAGCTATTTTTGCATTCCATAGTGTCCCTCATATCTGGGGGCAGCAAAATATGCACTGGAAAAATCAGGGTTTCCACTTCTGGGAAAAACATCTCATTGTGCTTCTGGGCTTCACGTTGCAGATTCAGTCCAAACCAGTAAGGTTGCAGATGGCTTCAGCATCAGCCCTGCTCTGATTAAGGAGGGGACCTGGCCCTCTGTACCAGCATAGGCAGACTAAGCAAGGACAAGCCTTTGCTTTCAGGCAGTTTGCCAGGTCCCTGAGCCCTAATGCACTAAAACCAATGTTTTCCTGACAACATCATCTAACAACTACTGCCCTTCCCGCTTCCCTGAGCTGTAACTTCCAATCTGCCTAGCAGGCTTTTCCCACTGAAGCTAAATAGTGGAGCAGGGCTGAGGCATATAGGGGGTTCAGCTCCCAGTGAAGCTAAGATTAAGCTCTACCAAAACTAAGCTGTCATCTCTCCATATGCAACAGAAATCAAGACAGAAGTGGTATGTCAAGAGAATTCCTTTGGATGAGCAGCAGCTGTGCCTAACCCCAGTGTGGGAGGATTATGGCTGCACCTGAGGAAACTTGCTAAATCAATGTATTTGCTCATCTTGCCCTAGATTTTAGAGTCAATGCTGAAATTCATTGCTTTGTGTTGGAAAAATAAAACTTCAGGCTAGAGGAGGACTTTTCACATACTAAATACTTCCTACGAACATGTTTACTTCCTGAAAGGAGGCCATAGGTAGCCAAATATCTGGAAATAACTGCTGCCTTATTGCAGAGAATGGGTCTACAATTTTGCATCAGAGAAGTGAGAACGCGTGGGTTCACCATCCAAATCTGACCAAACATGTAGTCCAGAGTGGCTGGAACAAGACAAAAAAATGTTAAGGATACTATGGCACACAAGCAATAAATAAGCCAAGGTAGTTGATAGGGGATTCATCTGCTCCCATGGCACAGGGACAGCACCTCTGTGGGGAGTGAGTCCCAGGCTACAACAACAAGCCCAAATCCCAGCAAAATTCCATGGGGCAGGAATGCAAGTGCCTGAAGAAGAGCAGGCAGCAAGACCACTTCATCTGCCCAATAAAGATAGCAGTGTCTTCAGAGGGCAAAGTTATCTGTTTTTCAAAAAAGCAAACAAGGAGATAAGGTTTATACGATTTCCAAGCCTCTGATAAACGCTCAAGACTCCAAAGACATAGGAACTGTTCTTTGCTGTTGAGCAAATGTTATTTCTTCTCTGTGGTTAAGAGAGCAAACACCACTTGATTTTGATAGCATAGGTTGTGCCTGACGTGCAGAGTCAGGGGAGCAGTTGTTATCCATTCAGCCATCTGATTTTAAATACCTTTCTACCTGCCCACTGACCTCTCAGCTCTCTCCTCTTGACATTTGTGGCCTCAATCAAGCAGCACTGAAAAGCCAAGAAATCAAGCTGCACATGTTTCTTCCCGTTTCTGCAACTCCTAGCTAAATAGTCTCATAAACTACTGTAGATATAAAATCTTCCACTTACAGCGAGTCCTGAAAGCCCGAACAATTTTAGTCTAGTCATCCCAAGTACCTCGTTCTCCATACCAGCCCTAGAAAGCTAATGCCATTCAGCTTTCCATAGGTCACTTCTTCATTTGCTTGCTGTGTGGTTTGCCCCAGCACCCATCCCTTTGACTGTCAGCCAGGCACAACGCTCTACTTGTCCCTCAGATTCAGTACATGCAGGAACTTCTCTTTGCCTCGTGTCATTCTCATTTTAATCCAAAGAACAAGCCTTAGAAAAATTATTTGCAGGACTGAGCTGCAAAATGGAAATTTGAGCATGAAGAAGAAACTCATAGGACATGCACTCAGGAGCAGAAGTTGGAATTTGTTAGCAAATGGAAAGATAACTTTTCTACACTGCAAGAATTGCTTTCTCTGATGTTTGTGTTGTTTTCTGAAGGGGAAAAATATGCAAGTAGGACAAAAAAATTAGTTAGAAACCAGCTTTTAGTGAAGCTCAGAGATCGGCAGCTCTCAGATCAAATAAACATCCAAAAGGTTGGGTTGAGGCGGTTTTTTTTTGTTTGTTTGTTTGAAAGGTGTCTGAGCGTATTGGAAGGTAGATGAGCTGAAGATCTGTGAAACTATCACCAGAAAGCTAGTGATTTTGATTGCTGATATTTCCTGGTGTGAGCTGAACTTTCCTTATTCCTCCTCCTAAAATCAATCAGAAGCAAATAATTTACAAGGACACAAAAATGTCATTAAGCATTCCCCAAATATTTTCACGTATGTCAGAGCTGATCTGATTTATGCTTCAGTGAAAGGTTGCATTGATGATTTTCTGTGAGCTGTGTCCTCACACTCCTTATGGTTGACTTTTTTTCACACAATGGGCTTGATTATGAGAAAAAAATTATTTGCACAACAAATAGCTCAGACAAGTCAGTGCTTTGTTAAAGTAACCAGTTAGAGCCCATTGTGGAGGCATTTTCACACGAGAATGACTGCACGTGGCATTTGTACTCATGGCAATGACACATACTCTTGTGATGCTGACTTGTTACTCAGGCTTCCTATGTGCAGGCAATGCTAGGGTGGTCATGAAGGGTAGTATGTTCTGAGGCTCTGCTATCACTCTCATCTTTTGGGGCATGCGTTGGATTAATGACTTTAAAAAATCTGCTTTACACCACTTTAAAAAAATTAAAAGTTATTTGAGAAGCAGGTGTTTATAAGGGGATATTTCAGTGATTTCCAGAACTGGATGGAGGCAGGACCCTCGCAGAACTGTTATGAAAGGAATACATTCAGTAATGGCACTGTGATCTTACATCTATATTTGGATTATGTATCCATGGGGGATTTAACGCCTGCTTCAGTCAGTTGAAGAGGAATCTGTGAATGAAACGCTTTGAATAGAGATAGTAGGAGAAACTATATTTTTCTTTTTAAAATTATACCTTCTTCAGAGATTAAAAAAAAAAAAAAAAAAGCTTTCAGCTAACTGTACTGGGTTATGCCAAGAAAGCTCATCACAGAGATTAGGGCATTAATTACATAATTATAGTGTATACATTGCCTGCTTCACCAATCAAATAGCTAAAGCTTCTTTAAATAAACCTTAAAGCTAGGAGAATAAGCCTGGCATTTGCAGATAAGCTCAGGAATGAATGTAATCTCTCCTAAATATACTAGCTTGTTTCTTAAAAACAAAATGGGGTGATTGGTGCATGTTTCAACAAATCATCCCCAGGTCTCACGGTGAGGAGATCAGAGCAACCCTCAGGAGTCTCCAAGGAGCCCAAGCAAACTGTCCACAGCTAGGAGCTCTGTCCCATGCTTCCTCTCTCCTTCTTTCTCTTTCTTCTTCTTTTTTTTTTTCCTCATTTGTTATTGTGGATAAATAGTCCCAGTCCTGCAGAACCACTCACATTCCTCCTAGAGAACTGGACCATCATTCCTTCTGCTGCTGCTGAGCACAGCAGGACTGGGAGCATGGGCAGGTATGAGGACAATTTGGGTAGGGTTACTTGGAAGCCAGGCTGCTCAGAGAGTAGTGGGAAACATCCCAGAGTGACAGGATCTCAGCACCTGTAGGTAGGGGAAATCTGGGAACACAAATGCTATTTGGAAGGCAGCAGTGCTTTGTCATTTTGGGGCCAGCAGGCATAGCGACCTGTGTTTGCAACGTCTGCTGTACATGCAGTCAGTGCCTGGCAAGATGATGACCCGATCAGCATATGGACTCTGGAGCACATTACTGTACACATGCAGAAATACATCTCTCTCTTGATTTAAAACTTGATGTGATCCCTCTTTTTCAGCATAGGATCATAGGAGACATCTGCACAATGCAGTAGCAAGGAAGGCTGTGGCAGGCAGAGATTTGGGGTTGATGGTTCAGCAGGCAGAGGGATGCAAGGCCCTCTGAAACAGAAGGACTCAATATTAGTTGAGTCAGATTAACTTGTTGGACCATAACTAATGGCAAGGCTTGGGTAGGAGGACCTGTGGAAAAAAAAATCTGATTTCCTATTTGCAGTTCCTAGAGGTTTTTTCTCTGAAGGAACACTTAAATTCACACAGTGCCCATGAAAGATACTTGTGATAGGCTCACCTTGCAGTCCTTCGCAGGCTGACATCTCTGGAGTTTGCCATCTCTGCCTGACAGAGGCAACGTTGAGAGAAGATACCCTGGCAAAAAGAGAGGTTTGGGAGCAGGGGAGCCCACAGTATGCCCCACTGCCTTCACAAGGCTGCCTCAAAGTGCTGCAAAAGTGCTGCTGCAAACTTTTGTGATGCAGTGATAAAGACAACCCCAGAACAGAAGAAGACCAGTGATTTGGGATTATTTCTCAGGGTCACTGAGAGCAGTTAGCAGGGCCACACACATCCACTTCCAGCCATGAAAGTGTCATGAGTGAGACTGCCCTACACAACAAAAACCCCCTCCTTGCCCTCATGGGCAACCACAGCCTTTCCAGCCCAGGTGGAAACACCTTATAGGTGTTACAAACAGACCCAAGGACCACAGAGCTATACTGGCACATAGGCAGAGAGATACACAGCAGCAGTCAGGGTGTTTGGGGTGTTTTGTCTGACTGCTGCCACCATCATTCTCAGCTATGTTTTATTAATTTCTTTGCACTCCTTTGTGTTTGTGGCTCATTGCTGGTTCACATTCAGTCTCTGCCCTGCTTTGAAAAAGGAGATTTGGAGTTAGGAGGTCTCCACCCTGCCACGTGATAGGGAAGCATCACTTTTGCAAACATCTTCCAAGTTGTGACATGCATCAAAAACTGGTCTTCTGCCAGCAGTCCTCTGTGTGAGGAACTGCAGGTAAATTCAAGTGCTGCATGGACACCTCTCTATTATCACACTGTTGTTTCATGGCCTCATCTGACAAAGTCAGGCCTCCAGGCAGCATATATAGATACAGCCCATGAGCCTAGGCCTGAGACTTTCATTTGCACCAGAGCAAAGGCAAGTCAGAAAAGGTGTAAAAATCTATGAGCATTTTCTCCTTCGCACAAATCCTTTCCTTTTAAATGTCCAGTAAGGGATGGAGAGGGAGGGGAAACCATCAACCTGTAATCCAGAACAGGAGCTGACTGTCACACCAGCACAAACAGAACACGGTAACTCCTCCACTAACTCTACTCTAGCAAGGAGACAGAGATGGACTGTGATAAGATTTTGGCTCTCATCACACTTGGAACTATGTACGAGGTCAGCCAGAGCCTGAGCTCACAGGGGAAGGGAGCTGGGACTTGCTAAGTTGGCACTGACAGATTGCAGCAAGAAGTGACGTCCTTGACCTGGCTCTGCAATAGCTTTAAGGAGAAGGAGTGAGAATTTCCTGCTTTGCAGAGAGTTTGCAGAGGGGAATGTCTCTGACAGATTTGAATCTGCCTTCAAACTTACTATTGTTGCACAAAAATGGCACAACCCTGCCGTGTTTGTCAAGCCTCATTTATTACTGCTGCAGTCTGGTGGTCAGTTAAGGTCCCCACTGTGTTAAGTGGTGTACAGCCACCCACCCAGCCATGCCTCAGAGGACTTGCAAGCTTTGTGTCAGGCAAGTCGAGCAACACGCAGGTGACAATAATGAGGAAATAATTTTACAGAGAAAGAAGAAAGGCTTTTTTTGAGTGGTGTTTTGGGTTGTTTCATTGTCTAGAAGAGCTAAGAAATTCTGTCAAAATAAATCCCCGAGGGCTGGAGCAAAGCTGTGGATGCAGTTATCCAGCATGTGGGTTCGTTCAGAGTGCTTGCTCTGGAGGCACACAGTACGACTGAGCATGTGTGCTGTGATCTTGCCATGTGTGGGATCTCCTGCTGCTGTCCTGTGGAGGGGCTTGGACACCTGAATGCAAAAATCTTACCTCCCTTTGTTTTCTAGTCCAAGAAAATGAAAAACTCCCTCAAGAAAAATGAGGGAGTTTTATAAAGAGGAGTTCAGTATTTAAGGCAACTTGCAGCTGGGAAGGTTTTTGTTCCCGCTGTCATGCCCCTCGGGGGTAGAAGTTATAACGTGCAATGCTGCATTATTTTGTAAACCTCTGTCCAGCTCCCCTGAAGCACCACAGTGCAACACATTGGCAGTGGAGTTATAGCAACAGCAGCACAACCCCTACAACTCCCAGATGGATTTTTATGGTGACAGATAGGAAAAATGGAGTGGCATTCATCTCGAGAGTGGAAGAAAACAAAAGGCAAGGAAAAGTGTGTTCAGCTGCTCAGAGACATGGGCTCACCTTGGGCTGACAGAAGTGAGGATATTTTGCTGAAAGAACATGATGTATTCCCATGGAAATGAGATTTGCATTGCTTTTGGAAAACACATGGAAGTGGCCCTCCACACTGTGGAGAGCTTAATGAGAAAATTTTAACTATGTGGACCCTCTGTTCACAAAATAAGTTAATGGAAACTTAATGCTAATTAAGTCTGTAGGCAGACTTGAGTGTGGGTGGGTTCAATGTAAGAAACATCCTGACAGAACTTTCTGTCTTCCAACAGAGTAGAAAGGTAGAGTGGTTTGTTTAAAATCCATACTTACAAAAATCAAGATTTGGTATTTTATTTGTTTTAATGGTAGATCAACTGTTCAACTGAGTTGCAAAAGCAGTATTTTTGTAATTTGTGTTTCTTTGCAAAGTCATGAAATATATATATGCAATGCACGTCTATGTAAAAGTAGTATGGGCTTAGATGAGTCCTGCACTGATGGGCCAGTTGGCAAAGAAATCGCTTTTAGTCTTCTGTTAGGGCTGAATTCAATAGAAATGTTGGCTGACTTCACTGCAAGCCTTGGAAACCATCAGACTATTCAAGGCTTAGGCAGTCAGATGTCTGCTTTAATTTCTATTGACAAAGGAAAAGGAGAGATGAGTAAATGTGAAACATTTCCTTCCAGCATTGAGCTAAGAGAGGCAGCATGGTGCAGAGAGGAGGTGGAATCCAAGACATCTGGTTTGTATTTATTGCTGGCTCTTCTGCCAACTTGCTCTGTGACTTTGAGCAAGTAATTTTTTTGCTTTGCTACCTTACTGTCTGTGAGGCAGAGAGCGCTCCCCTGCTTCCACATGGTGCTCTGGGCAGGTGCAGGGACTTTCTTGGTGATAATGACCAAATGCTTCAGTTGCCAAGTGTGTGTATTCCTACACTATCTGAATGATCTATGTCTGAGAGGGTGCAAGGGGTAGTTATGTCCTTTGAGAGCCCAAAGAGAAAGGTGCTCATTAAGTAGCACTGTGCCTGCATAAATCAAAATCCCTGAGTGCTAGTAACCAGTGCCTTCTGCTGCTACAGGTCAGAAAGCCATTCAGAGCAGCATGCCAACCCAACCTCTTTCATCTAAACTTTTACTTTTACATTTACTACACCTCTTCCAGGGAAGAGCAGTTGCTTTTGGGGCAGTTACAGAGAATGAAGTAGCTATTTTGACATGGTCTCTATCTGGTGCTTCCAGTACCCAAATTTGTTTTTACATTCTCATCTTTTGGGGGTTTTGTGCTTTTTTTCCCTGACATCTTTTTTTTTTCTGTCATCTTTTTTTTTTCAGTTTTCTTTTCTGTAAGATGCATTTTCTGCCAAATGTGCACTGAAGAAACATGTGAAAGCAGAATCATACACGGCCTTCTGCACGTCACCAGCAATTGCCTTATAGTCCAGCAGCGGTATTTAGGCTGTAACTGGGAAACCTCGGTCTCTAGCCTCTCTTTTCCACTTTATACAACACTGATGTGTTGTATAAATGCTACTGGCCCTATACATCAATACAATTCATGGCTAGTGTACAAAATGCTTGTGTTTTTTTCTAAAAGGGTTTGCTCTTACAAGGATGCAGACATGTTTACTGTGTGCATTCTGCGTGCTCTGCTGGGTTTTACAAGATGGAATCAAAACTGATCTCAGCCCATATCACAGTCTGAGTTACAAGATGAATGTGATGTAGCAGGCCATATATCAGTGTCATTGAGGCCAATGGATGTCTTGGCTGAGTAGACACCGAATGAAATCTCAATACTTCAGCACTTGATCCTGTGGCACTGAATGACCAGCAGGTATCTGAGTCCAGGCAGATTTTTGCAAGCTTCCATTTATGACTCTGTCCTATTTATCCTACTGAGGGTCGGGATGTCTTTCATGAACACCTCCTTGAAAATATCTGGAATGCTAAAGTTTGGGCAGACCTACCTCTCCACAAATCTTTATACTATGTCAAGACTCTTGAATAATAATGCAATGTGCAATCCAGAGCTAGAGTAATTACTACTAACAGAAAATGTTGGTAGGAACTGATCTGTATCTGTACACTACACCTCAATACTCCACTTTATTCTCTTCTTTTTGACTTGTGAAGGAAAGAGGTTTTTGAGAATGACAGGGCAACACTAGCATAAATTTTGCCTGACATAACACAGCTAGTTTAGGGATCACTTCAGCTTTGTTGATTTTTTTCTTCCTCGTCAGAGGGTGTGGAGTCTTCTTCCTTGGAGGTCTTCAAGACCCGCTTGGACACATTCCTGATCTAGGTGAACCTGCTTCTGCAGGGAGGTTGGACTAGATGATCGTTAAAGGTCCCTTCCAACCCCTACCGTTCTATGATTCAGGGTACACAATCTTCCCACCGTAACATATTTAGCAACCTGAATCAGTCAACTGAACAGAGGTGCAAGACAACTGGGTTCAACCTCTGACTTGGTGGGTGGTGCAGTCATATCATATCTCTGTCTCTGCCTCCAACTCTGTCCATCCTTTTCTCCCTTTGGCTCTCCTCATTCATTTGACAGATGGCATTGTTCTCTGTTGTGCACTTGTAAAGCATAATGAGGTGTTAGTCCTGGGACAGGTTCTTGGAAACAAGTACCAAAGTATAAATTGTAATAGAAATTAAGTGAATGCCACTGTCCTAGGTGTCGAGGCAGAGTGTAAAAATGATCTCCAGTAAAGTGATCTGAATATTCTGAGGTGTGATCCAAAGCTTCTCCTGACTTCAGAGGCTTAAATCCATCAGTTATCACGTAGCCAGGGCTTCCTGCAACAAACTCTAGCCCTGCACAGACAATTGGTGATGTGAAAGAAAAGCTGTATTTGAATTGCTGTGGGTTAAAGCCGGTTATTCCCACAGTTCTCATTTCCTAATGTTTTCTGCTCATGATGTTCTCCTCTTTTTAATGTTCATAGTAACTTATGCCAAAAAAGGTGTTTCCTATCATGTTCTCCTCACATTGTGTGCTGTGGCTGTTTTGTTGGGCTTTTTTTTTTGCTCCATATTTTCAATCCCCAGAGAGCTAAGGTTAGTCATAAGCATGCTTTTGGCTATCAGTTTCATGTGTGGTTTGCTATAGCAACAAACAAAAGCATTAGTCAGAAACTGGCTTGAAGCTATAAACACATATTTTTTGGTGATATTACCCAGAGTTAGCTTAATTTATGTGGTACACTGTTGCCACAGAACTGCATCGTAGCTAGACTATTAATGCTTGTTGAATAGGAGCTTCACAGGAAACCCAAAGAATATATCAGACAAATATGCAAGTCTGTTAACCGATGTCATCTGAAGAGCACAAGCCAAATTCTCCGCTGTTGCACCAGTGTAAATCCAGCTGAAGCCCTTCAGAATGCATATTTAAATCAGATGAGAAATTCTGAATCTTTATCTACTGAATAAGAGGAAAATTATCACCAAGAAAATACTCATTCTGCCCTTTCTGTTTTCACTTCCATAATTTTACTGCAGCAAAACAATTTTGACCTACTGTAGGTGGTCCTGCTCTGGCAGGGAGGTTGGACTGGATGAGCTTTTGAGGTCCCTTCCAACCTTTAACATTCTGTAATTCTGTAATTTGGGGTAAGCACTATCAGATTGTGGCAGATGACTCAAGTTCACTACCAACATGCTTGGAAAACGTGATCTACAGAATGGCAGGGAGAGTGAGGTATAAGCAAAGATCATCTCTCTCCAATAGTGCCGACACAGCACCGGGAAGGTGCAGATCACACACAGCCAGTGTCTATCCAGCCGGGCTGGGGATGGGAGGAGTGGCTCGTGCAGCAAGTACTGCCTTCCCTGAGGAGCTGGTTGGGTTTGCGTGCCATTCACTGAAATCCCACAGCTAGGCGACAACTAGTCCCTGAGACAGCTAGGTTTTCTGCTCTTACCTTCGCTGCACCTTTTCATGTGGTGCATGTGGAGACCATGAGCTCTCCTCTTTTTTTGACACCTGCATTTAATAAAAAACACATGCATGACAAATGTGTTTTCCAGTATCCATGACTTGGCACTGCTCAGCAAGGTAAGCTTAAACTTCCCTAGAAGTTGTTTAGATACATTTTCAGATCCTTCTCTTCAGACATACAGCTGTGAAGTGTTCACAGAATCACAGAATGGTAGGGGTTGGAAGGGACCTCTAAAGATAACCTAGTCCAACCCTCCTGCTCAAGCAGGTTTATGACCTTCCCTAATGCAGAGTAACATGTAAGTAATATCCAGGTGTGCCCAATGCTAAGAGTAACAAAACTCTTCAGAACCTACTAGTCCAGAAGTTTTTAACTGGGCCAGTGATTCCAGCTGTAGAGAATAATCCCACAGCAACATGTAGTTTGCATGTGAGTGCAGAAGCCCTCTGAGAATGGGCTTCAGAGTCCAAGGATCAAGAAAAAAACAAGTGTTGGCCAAGCTGTGTTCCAAAACCAGAGCTCTTTTCCTTATCGGAACCCGTAGACAGAAGGACACACCCCAGGAGATCCCACATTTTAGCCCTGACCCTCATCACTGTGCTTTGCTAAGCATTGTTCATTCTGGGTCATACACATTTAAGACTCTGGCCCTGGTGTTTTTTCAAAACGTTTCAAGATAATCTTTCCATGGTGTGGAAGAAACTAAGGACCTGTTTTTCAGTTAGTAGCTCCTGAAGCAGACCTTTCTCTAGGCTACATGTGGATTGTCTTTGCCCTTCTCCTATCTGTGCCCAGTTGCATCCAACCCTGCATTGAAAGATGTCAGGCTCTTGAACTCTCTGAAAACAGGAGAGCTCTGGCTGTTTGTCTTCTTCAAAGATCAGCCCGGTGATTTTCTGTTTCCTTTACTCCCTTTTTGTCAAGTTGGAGCAGACCTTTCCCATAAGAGCGTTCAAAGTGAGATTAAGCAATGTTCAGAGTATTTGCGAGGAAGAAAAAACAAATTCTTTCTCTATGGTTGCAGAGCGATGTCAAAACTGACCCCAACACCACTTTACAAAGCAAATATTTCAGTCATTGTTAAAATGTTATTGATGTCTCAGTTCATGGAGGACTTTGGCAGCTTTTAAAAATGTAAGATGGTGGTGGAACTTTTTGTGTGTTGACAGTAAAGTGAAAATTGTTCCACGTTGTGGAACAGTTAGAGGGGATAATTTCATGGTAGCAGTCGTTCTCCTTAGCTGGCTTTATTAACTGTAAGCTGTGTACACTGGTGGGGCAAGGAATGGAAACGCACCTTCCTTAGGAGACAGCAATAGTCTTTCTGCTGCACCTGATCTACACATCACAGACGGAAAGCAAAGAGTCCTCACTGGGGGTACTGGATGAGGCAGGGTGCAAGAGGGCAGAATTTGACTTTAAAATACTCTTTGCAAGGGTGTGCAGATGGACTTAGGGGCATCTCCAGATGCCTTTCATTCTAGCCTCTTGCACTCAAACTTTCCACAGCTCCTCAAATCAAGGTGTTTGTGGCCATTCTGAAAGGCAGGGACAAGCCACTGGACTGTCCTGTTGCACACATTTAAATTAAAGAAGCCACTTGAAAAAAGAATCAGATCCACTTTCTAGCAGTAGATCTCAGAGACTGTAACCGAAGCCTTCAAGTCTTCTTTTCCTTATTACTAACTTTGTATTGGTACAAGACTGATTCATTCAAGTAAAGCCCTTGTTCTAGCTAAAGGGCAAAATGTCCTTTACACTCCCTTTCACCTTACTCTGAATCTAGCACAGCTGCTCACTGAGAGAAATGTTACCACGTACCTTCAAAAAGAATGCATCCTGATTTAACTGAGTTTAAAAGCATGTAGCCTGTGTGTGAAGAGACCATTATGATAAAGAAACAGTTACTCATTTCCATAAGATATCATTATTTTATTATGACAGGGAGGTTCTGAATGTTTGGAAATATGAGTCAGCCTTCAGACTCATAACCAAATTCAAAAAATAGTCCTTCTAGTGCTTTCAAGCATCTCCACCCATTTCAGTTCATTCACCAGTTACTACAAGGACAGGCAGTAGTGCAGTTAACTTTCTTGCTGTTTGAGTCTTTAGTCAAAAAGAAATCCAGAATTGCAGTAATGAGTGTTTAATAAATGGTTTCTCCCTATCGTTTACACTAGCCCCAGTGAAACATAAAACTGAAATCTGCTTCCTTAACCAAATGGTGTTTTCCTTTAATCTAATAGGCAACCATGTTAGTTTGTTGTTTTTGGATGCCTCAGTACTAGCTAGAAGGTGCAGAGAGGGAAAACAAGCACTGAACCGTTTAAAAACCACATGCAAACATACAAATGATTTTCTTTTTGAAAAAATATAATGAAACAAAAGTTTGTCATCTTCAGTTTTGCATCCTGTAGCTTAAAATGCATTTAATATTGTAATGATTTTTAGTCTTACATAAAATCATAGAATCATAGAACAGTAGGGTATGGAAGGGACCTTTAGAGATCATCCAGTCCAACCCCCCTGCCAAAGCAGATCCCACCTAGATCAGGTCGCATAGGAACATGTCCAAGCAGGTCCTGAAGCCCTCCATATCTAGTTATTTCCAGATTCAGGCACTAAGATTCACATATTTCAGTTGTAAAAGGAGATGGTCATCAAACGGCAAATTTAGGAAATGCTTGGGCAAAGTGTGTATCTATTAGGGAAAGAGTCAAAGAAGAGGTGAAAAAACAATGAACAAAAATAAAGAGACAACACTTAAAAAAGAACTTGGTAGGTCACCTCTTGAATTCTTTTGAAATCTGATCTTTTATTTTGTACTGAAAACTAAACTTTACAGTCAATTTATTCAGGTTTGATGTCCACACATCATGTTTGATGTGGACAGAACTAAATTAATTCATTTATGTGACCCTATGGATTAATTTATCTGTAAATGAGCTTTTGTAGACTCATAGTTTGTATCCAGAAATTCTCTTTAATTTTAAAGGGAATCTCCTACAGCACACAAAAACAATAGAAAAGTGAGCTGTGCCAAATACTATTTTGCTACCATCACTATTTATTGACAGGAAAGATTTTTATCTTAACCAAGTGAGGGAACTGCTAACTTTATCTTTGATGTAAAATATTTTCCCATAACAATTTTCTGTCACCTTTATCCCATATCTCTGGTATTACATATACATTAAGGAATTTAAAAGCTTAAAAGATATTTTTCTTCTACAGTGATTTACATCCAAACAAGTTGCCCACGGAATTTTCTCTCCAACTGAAAACCTGTTTCCAAGGGCAGATATTTATATAAAAGCCCCCATAAAAGGTTGTGGAAAAACTGCAAGTTTTTTCCTGCATTCCTGTTTTGAGCATACCAGAGAGACAGCCAAAGTAACATCACTCCATTAATATTGCTGCATCTGATCACTGAATTTTGCACTGAATATTATCAGTGGAATAAAGAGAAATAAAAGTCTTCCTAAAACTTAAGGATCTTTAAATTTCACTCTGAACTCTATCTCTCTATATGTATATGCTTATATTTATATATAAATACAGAGTTTTTACTGTGCATTTATTCTGATAAGTATATTTTTTAAGCAGTGGTTCTGAAGAGCAATCTGGGCTGGAAAATGTGTTTCTGATTTGGAGTGGTGTCATTTATATAAAGCCTGTCTATGTTTCTTTAGGCTTTTTTGCACAATGTTAGTAGATCCTCTATTCTTATTCTTCAGACCTATTCTTAGGGGAAAAACATGGTCTCCATGGTCTCTACCAAAAAGCAGCAAGAATTACCATCCTTCTTTACTGTGTTAGAGCAAGGATAAAGAGTAGTCAACTTCCTTTGCCATCTCTCTGGGTCAGTACTGGACTACCTTAAGAGACAGCTTGGGGTTGTAGCCACTGCTTCTCAAGAAATACTGAGGGCAGCCAGAGAAATTGAGTCTCCAGGGCTGCTAATCAAGCCTACATCAGAATGATCTTTTTTCATAAATACATTCATTTGATTCAGTTATAAATCTGAGCAGGGCTGTGCTTTGGCAGTGGAACAGGAGATTTTCTCTGGGAGAAGCCTGGATGCTTGAGGGGGGCTGGGGGTGAATCAGCAGAGAGAAGGAATGTGGGAAAGTTAATTTACTTGAGCTTTATGGGTCTTACCTGCATTAGGGACCTACCTTCCTCTGCTAAGAGCTGAGCTCACAGTTATCTAACAGGGAGGACTGTAGGAATTAACTTGCTCTCAGGGGAAGGCAGCTTTGTGTTTTCTTTAGAAGTCTAGATTGTCACACAGGTGAAGGGTTTTCTTTCAGAAACAAAAAAGGTGCAACATGCCTGATCAATATATTGGATAACCAAGTAGCCAGAGTAGCTCCTACTAGGGTTTCTGAAGCTGGTAAGAGTACTTCACTTGCAACAAGTCTCTGAAGCCCTTCTTGAGATCCAGACCATCCAGATGAATAGTGACACCCTGGGAGATTTTAGCTGAGCATCTGTGCAAATATTTACAGTACCAGCAGAGACTCAATCACATGTAAAAGCAGAGTATCTCAAGTAATAAAGTTGTTGAGAGATAAAACTGTTGAGGATCATGGTGGATTAGACCAATTTTTTCTGCTTTATTTGGCTATGAATCTTTAACTCACTTTTGCCCCATCCAAAAAGATGGCAAGAAGTTTTGTTTCAGTTCAGGAGCTAAGACATAAATAACAACAACTGCTAAAAAGTGATTCCTTTCTCTTACTAAGTTTGTGAGATTAGAGGCCTGGCAGTCCTGGAATAATCATAATTTATAATTATCAGAGAGGGTCCTAATGTTACACCATAATCACAAGTTATAAACTAGAACACCGTGGGAATTCGTGCAGGAAATAAAATGTACATTGGAAACTCATTCTGTCAGGTAAAACCTCAAACAGAGGAAAATTCCTACCTAAAACAAACAGACACACAGACACAGGACAGGACATCATACCTGCCCTCCAGGCAATTATAAGACTAGAACTACAGAAAAAATGCAGAGCTTGTAAGACAGGGCAGGGGAAACAGCACTGAGCCTCTGGTCATCTGGTGGGTGCCACGAGCTTTTCTCCAGTTACCTTTTTCACCTTGCCTCTTGCAGCTCTACTTACACTAGTGAGAGAAGGACTGGATCAGTACAGACAAGTTCAGGTATCAGCCAGTGCCACCTGCTTTTGCTGTCTCTCTTGGACATCACTCTAATTGTGTTCTCACAGCAAACTTTGGTTGAGAGCTTATTTTCACACATTTTACTGCTATGAAACATTCTTTTTTAGCAACAGGTGAAATATCGAACTATTAAAGTATTTTTGGTAAATATTTTCTTCTCATACCAGAAGAGTTGGGCGGATCTACCCAAATTACATTCATAGAACCGTTTTGGTTGGAAAAAGACCTTTAAAATCATCCAGTCTATTCTTATACAGTCAAGTAATCAAAGAAAAAATGGTGCTAGCTGGATGAAACTCATTAACTTAGGATTTGGGAAATTTCAATTTGATAATTGTAAAACAAACAAAAAGAAAGGAGAGGGGGAAAAAAAGAGATCCCCTGTGCTTTTCATGTTTAAATATGACTGAAACTGAAAGCAGAGCTCTGCCAGAGAGGTTTATTCTCTCGCTCTGAAGTCTCCTAAGGATTCTATTAAGTTTACCACCAGAGAAAAGATGGACCACTGTAAGAATAAAGAGCCCCTTTCTCATCAGTCTCACTAAATGCTTTGTACCTATTGTGAAGTGTGAGCAGGCATGCTTTTAATAGTTTTAAATCTGTGAGCAGAGCTTATCAATAAGTACACACTCCTAGGAAATCCATTCACTCTCCTTTTCATCTAGGGGCTGTTATTTTCTCTTTTTATGGTAGTGTTTATATCTGTTCTTAGTTGCCAGTGCTCTTCCACATCCTTCCTGATATTAGTCAACCTGCAGAAAATCCTCTATAAAATGCTACAGAGCTCAATATGGTCTGTAGGAAACCTTAATTCCCTAGATGTTTCTCTACTTGGATGTACTTTACAGAGCCAAGTATTGTTCCTTTTGATAAAAGCAGGACAAACTCCAGCTGGGCAAGGAGAGTGATGATTGTAACTTACATATATTTTGTGTTTTCAGGAGGTTTTGAGATGAGATGAGATGATTTGAAAGCCTTTAATGAAGTACTCTAACTGCCGACAAGGGCAGCTTAACATACCAAGGCATTGAATCAAAACATCTTGCTCCTGCCTTGAATGGAAGGAAACTATTCACACGTAGGGTTTTTGGGAGTAGCTGTGCCTAGAGATCTGCTGTGCTCCAAGCCCCTGCTTTCGGCTCTGAGCTACATTTATCACAGCACAAGTATGCAGCCCCGTGACAGCGTGCAGCCGCGGGGCATTACCAAGCCACATGCAAAACAAAGGCAGGAGAATAGCTTAAACACAGTCCTAGCTGGTTCTGATAGTATGCTGCAGATAATAAGGCCTGTTAAACCCCCTTTAACAGAAAAATCTTTATCTTTACTCCACAGACTACTCCTTTGTCTTCATTAGGGACACCAGAATTTCAGTGCTTGGCAGAGAGAGTCCTACTCCCAGTACAGGGCAGAGGGGAAATACTGAAGGGGAGATGCTATCCCTCGCTTTACCACATTTTCTGAGGCAGAGTGGCTGCTTTTTTTCTGCTGCGACAATTGTTCGTTTCAGAGCTGACAAGCTAGTTTGTCTAGATGGAGCTACTGGGTGCCCCCGTTGTGTCTCTGGCAGTGGTTCAAGTGAAGTAACATTACATTCCTGGGGAGAGGCAGCCTCTCCGTGACACTGCACCCGCATCTCCCTGTGGCCATGGGTCTTGCCTGGAGAGCGTGACAGCCGCGGCATTCCCGCTGCAGTCCTGCCGTGCCCCAGAGCCCTGCCCAGCAGTTGTTGTAACTCAGCCCGTGGGATCTTGCAAGACAATGGAATGAATCCAGGTCTCTGGAATGTGCTAGGAATTCTCAATAGAAGATCAACCTCCTGATTTTTTTTTACTGATGGTTTTCCCCAGTATAGCTGGAATGGCTTACTGGGAGTGCTCTGTGACTGATAGTGGGCCAATATTTTCTGTAGTGTCCAGTGATAGCACTAGGGGTAATGGATGTAAGCTGTAACACAACTAGTTCCACTTAAACACAAGTTTAAACTTCTTTGCTGTTAAGGTGAGGGAGCCCTGGGACAGGCTGCCCAGAGGGTATGAGTTCTCCTTCTCTGGAGGTTTCCAAACCTGCCTGGACGTGTCTCTGTGTCCCCATTTGAGGGCAACGTGCTTTAGCAAAGAGTGATAGATTGGATGATATCTAGAGGTCACTTCCAACCCCTACCATTCCACAATTCTATGATCTGATGTAGCTCATGGTCAAACCTACATAAACTATGCAAGAGCCCATTCCATGAGCTGTCCTTTAAACCTTGTGGCAGCATCGTCAAACAATACAGGGCATGCACAAAAGAGTTTAATAGCAGTCACTTTCAGATTGCCATCTTTGCCAAGTGAGAGACTGAGGAGGGACCTCATCAACACTTCTAAGCACCTAAAGGGTAGATGTCAGGAGGATATGGGGTGACACTTTTCTTTCTGCAGTCTCCAGTCACAGGACATGGCATAAATAGACATAAGCTGGAACACAAAAAGTTCCACTTAAACACAAAGAAAAACTTCTTCCCTGTTCAGGTGAGGGAGCCCTGCCCAGGGAGGGTGTGGAAGCTCCTTCTCTGGAAGCCTCCTGAACACATTCCTGTGCATCTTGGCTGGGATGAACTTGCTTTAGCAGGGGCGGTCGGACTAGGTGGTCTGTAGAGGTTCCTTCAAATCCCTATCATTCTCTGATTCTATGAAACCACTCAGGAAGATTTGAGTGGTGAGGATGACTGCTCTGAACTGCCACAGTCAAACCTCTCACACCGAGCAGACCTGCACACTCATGTGTTCCTAGTTGTTCCTTTTTTGGTGTTGTTTACACTTAACTTTGTCATTTATACTTCAAGAAACGCTGCAGAACCCAAGGTATGGTAGTAGAGCAGATGCTCTTTGCCATGTAGCCTCTAGATTGCAATTCTGGACAACAAATCTGACATGGTTTGTTTCTTTTTGACAGTAGACCTTGAAACATTACAGTATCACCAGGCTTTTCTCTTTTTAATGTAGCATTAGGTCACTACTTCTATTTGTAAATCGAACTGAGGTAAAAAAACTTCTGGGGGAAACAAAGAGGAAAAAGCCAAACATTTCAGGGCACTTCTGATACCAACTGACTATTTTGGTGCTTGTACATATAATTTGAACAACATTTTTAGCCCAGTGGTCAGTAAATTCTATCTCATCAAGCCAATCGATGCAGTTAACAGAACACAAAGATCTGATTGTGGGTTCAGGGATCTTAAGCACAGCTAATGTTGGAAAGTGATGAAAATAGCTATTTTAAATACCAAAGATTCCTGTTAGGATCCAGAAAAATGGAAGCTGAGGTGGAAAAGGTGGTCCTTCTGCTGTCATTGGAACTTCGTCTGTGATGCCTTTTAAAGTCGTGGGAAGCTTTTTTACAGTCATGGGAGCTCTAAGAAAACCAAACCAAGAGTTAAATAGCTTGTATGCTTGATGACACTGCATACCTGAAGTGACATTTTAATTAGCTGGTTGATCTACATTTATTCATCACTCTCCAGTCTTATGGGATGTCCTGTGAAATTCAAGGAACTTAGTGCAAGGTGCATTAATTTAATAACTCATCAAAATAATACAGACAGTGAATACGGATGGGTATAAAAAAGAGACAAACATAGAAACTGAGGCACTGAGGTTCCCAAAGAAAAAGTAAAATATTTGAATTGCTGCCTTTCTGTCCATAACCCAGAAGTGAAAAAGGTCTTTGAAAGTCAGGTGAACTTGCCTATCTGAAAAATTGCTCTTGAGAGGCCAAGTTGAATGCCAAGCATGTGCATAGTGTTCCTGTTATCAAGTGCTTTCCTGAACTGGGACCTACCATTTTAAACATGCTAACTATTCTAAATATTTCCTATTTCAAATATAAGAAGTGAATGTGGGGCTTCACAGCAGCACAGCTCAGGCAACTGTGAGAGCTCTGAGGGAAGAAAAGGAATCCCAGTAATTGTGATACCTGCAAGAGAAGGAGAACAAGATGTGGGGGTTAAAAACAAAAAACCCACATCAGGCAGTTTGAGAAAGGGGTATAATCTAAAAAATAGGAGAGATTTTAGAGCAGTGAGTTAGCAGTGACTTACCACATATACGTGAGAAGTAACAGACCAAGGACGAGGTGCCTGAGGGCACAGGGTACAGGCATGGATGGCTTCAGGTCTCATACAAGACCCAGTTGATGCAAAACAGTGATGCAAAGCCTAATTTACAGCAAGACATAAGCACATGAGGGAGTACTGTGAGAACTGATGACCTACATGTATGAATTCTTTGCTGGGTCAAAGCCAGTGCCAACGATGACAATGATAGTAAATTATTGTTGTTGTTTGTCTTGCAATGATTTGCTCCTCTTTCTTCTTATTAATAACACAAACCAGATTGTGTGCCCAGAGTGTGCTTTGCACTGTCAGAAAAGACTGGAGCAAAAGATGTCCCAGACTTGCACACATGCCAAGGCACAAATCTTGTAACTGGCTATAGATTCCACAGTATTTCCACAGTGCTGCACAAACAGGACTGTTTTCTTAACATAGTTAAGAAATGACAACTAGTAAACACCAAAATCCTAGTAAAGAGATGGTATAGGTTGTGACTGTCACATAGTAACAAACAATAAATGCAAGTTATCATCTGTGGGCAGATGATAGGTCAGGTTTCTGTCTGTTAAAAGAAAGTTTTAATTGAAGTGAAATTAGATAATTCACACCAGTAAGTACATGGCAAGTAGGAACCTCTTCTCCTGGTGAAGATATTACTTGAGAATGAGCAATATTTAACCTACAGCTTTTTAAGAAGCATATGCATTGCAACTGTAGTTACTCTTGTCAGTTTTAACTGACCTACATTATAATCCCAGAGTAAACAACAAAACAACAGCATTTTAATTCTCACTGACAAAAAAAAAAAAACAAACAAACAAAACCCCAGAACAAAAATAAAGAAAATGGAACAAATCAAAGCCAGTTTTATCAGGAAAGATAATGCCTGAGAGGTGGATGCAAGGAAAAGTTACATGCCTAAAGATAAGAGCAGATTACTTAAATTCAATACATTTACGTGCAAACGTAACTTTAGTATAAAATCTTAAAAAGCAGAAACCCCAAATGTAAGGGTTGCAGAGAAAGGGATATGATTTCACAGAAACCCAAGGGCTGGAAGAGACCTTGAAAGACCATCCAGTCCAACACCCCTGCCAGAGCAGGACCACTTAGAGTAGGTCACACAGGAACTCGTCCAGGTGGGTTTGGAATGCCGCCAGAGAAGGAGACTCTACAACCCAATTGAGCATTTGTAAGCAAGTAAGCTAGGGTGATCAGCAAAGGTCGTTGTAGTTTCTTTTTTTAACATCATCTCCAGTATTCTCATTTGCTGTTTTATTTTAAAGCATACAGATTATGGGAATTTTTTATGCCAGCATCCCAATCAAAGCCAAGTTTTTCTTGAGCTCATGCAGTCCTTTAAAGCACAGTTGACTTGAATTTAGTGACACTGTCATCCTTGAAATCTATTGTAATGTCTCAAATGTGGCTTTGGCCACTGTTACCCACCAAGAGTGAATACCAAAAAAAATAACCTGGTTTGATGTTTCAGTGGTTTTGCCCTGAACCATCCAGCCTGGTTGCTAAGTTTAAAGATAAGATTTTAAAGTTACATTTAAAAAAGCAAACACACTTTTCCATCATATGATATAAAAATGTTCCAGCCTATATAACTCTGACTGCCTGCTTCCAAAAAATTCCCTTGTTCTGAAGTCAGTTTAGTGGCTATTAGAAGTAGTCACTGATGTAAATTCCATCTTGTTTATGAAAACATTTTGAGCAAAGCATTGATTGTCCAAGGTTTATTAAAAAAAGGTTAAAACCTATAAAATGTTGGCATCATTACTATTTGGGGCATGAGAATGACTTGCATATAAATCATAGCTTATTGGCACAGTCTTTTTATCCACAGGAAAAATGTTTTTTGTGAAAGTAGAATTCACTGATGTGCTGCAATTATCCTCTCTTATAGATTTGTTTTTCCAAGTACTGTGAATCAGAAAAAAAAAGACCTGAAACAAATCTGAGTCTTCATGCAGTAGGAAACAGGGGCACAAGAATTCTGTTATGATATGGGTTGACCATGACATAGGGCAGAATTAATATACAAGCCGGCAGAATTTAGGGAAGTCAGGGTGTATGGAAAGGGCTTGGTGTGAAGCTTTGAGAGAGGTAGTTGTTTGTGTAGCTGCTGTTCCTCACATGCAGTCTCAGCTGTATCTTTATTAGCCCTGGTGCTAATAGCCTCTATTAGTCTCTTGCTTCGTTTTATAGGAGAGAGTCCTACTATCATCACCCTTTAGGAGAGGTTAACAGTTCAAAAAAGGCTTTCTCAGAAGGACTCTTTCTCTTCCTGCCCATCATAGGGTGGGTGAAAGGCTTTTTGTGCAGCAGATTTATGTCTTGGCAGAAGCGGATTTTTTTCCAATGACATTTTGGCAAACATTGATCCCCAGCCCCTCTGACAAGGACTAGGAGAACAATTGCCTGACAATACTTTGTATGTGAAGAAGCTGGGCACATTTAGCCTAGAGGAGACAGAAAGGAGACATGATTACTCTCTACGACTACCTGAAGGGAAGTTGTAGTGAGGTGGGGGTTGATCTCTTCAGTAACAAATGATAGAACACAAGGAAACAGGCACCAGGAGAGGTTTAGATTGTTCATTAGGACAAAGTTTGTCATCAAGAGGATGAAAGAGGTAGCCCAGGGAGGTGGTGGTGGAATCACCATCCCTGGAGATGCTGAAAATACATGTAGATGAAGTGCTAAGGGATATGATTTAGTTTAGTGATGGGCCTGGCAGTGTGAGGGGAGTGGTTGGACTCAATGATCTTAAAGGTCTTTTCCAACTTTAATGATTCTGTGATTCTAAGCCACCCTCCAGCCTCATGCACCATGTGTTTGCTTTGTTAATAGCTGGTGGAAAATAAGAAACTTCTCTCCTGGTCCAGCCCTAGATGAGACTTCATCCAGGCCAGGTCTACCTCTCTACATCCGTGTTAAAGAGGATTTGCAAGCGTAATTTGTTGTTTTAAAATAGAATCCCAATAGGAAATAAGTGTTCGGGTCTCACTGTGGGAAGTGATCTAATTCTCTTGGATTTTATGAGTAACCCAGTCTTAGCAACAGGAAGGTTTTGAAGGTGTTTGTCACCTAAACATTCTAAGGATTCGTTGTTTAAGTTTTTAAAGCATCACCTCTGTTAGATCCCGTAGGATAACCACAGTAGTTTAGACTCTACGTATGCTCCACTGGATGGTGAAAAGTCAATAGCACAAGCTATACATGACCATTCAGGTCCTGAGAACTAAGCACTCCACACTTGGATTGCTCCAATTCTAGATGACTAAAATGTCACTGAAGTTACACCAGAGTAAAAAAAAAGACAAACAGGAGCAAAGCAGCCCAAGAATTCTCCCAGATAATACTTTCTTTTTTCTTTTCCAGTAGCAAAACTTTTTGGCAGCCATGAGGGACCAATGCTGTAATTAGCCTTGAAGTGCTGCACTGAAGGACAAACACTTTTAGCCATCTGAGCAATATTCTGTTAAGTCATTCTACTGGACTGCAGGGCTTGTGGGTGGGATTCTCCCAAGTGAAAAATATGGCAGTGATGCAAGATTAAGTTCTTACTATTTCTTGGAATTTTAGTAACAGCCATAAAATTTACTGCTGACACCTGAATATCTCTAGAAGCACTAAGCAAATGGAATAATCAAGTCTTAGTCCTGCAGCTCTTCTCTTCATACGTCATTGAAGAGCTTCATGAATGAATTCCCGAATTTTCAAGCAGAAATGCCTAAAAACAGCTTCATAAATACACATCTAAATTTTTTTAGCAAGACTATACTCATTTTCCAATTTTAATGATCTTCTGAAAATTGCAAATGATAGAGCTTTTTTTGGGAGGAAAAAAAAGCCTATTTATGCAGGTCTTTAGTCTGAATTGGGGTCTGCAGTTAGACCGTTTTCTAGAGTTGTGCATCGAAGACTTCAGGATTAGTCCTGTGAAGACTGAAGGAGTCATAATTTTGCAGCCTCAGTGTTTTCAGAATTATCTTAATTCTCTGGAGCTAAAATACCACAGAAAAACTGATTAAGATGATTTACATGTGGCTAATGAGGATGCCTTCTATTCTATCAAGTTTGGAAACTTGGCCCACACACTGACATGGAGATATTCCCACTGGAATATCATCTTCACAAAGTGGCCATCACTAAACACATTGATGTAACTCTTTCAAAACCTTGCCTGTACTAAGGAACTTCATCTTCAAAAAACAAACCAAGGAAAAAAGAATAAATGTAGGAGATCAAAAAGCTATGAAGAAGGGCTAGCAGAATCCCAGCCATTTTAACAAGAGCTTGGCCACTTGTATAAATTAGAGTGACTGCACACATGTGTAAGTCCTGCCAGTTTGTCTGCACACACGGCATGTAATACCCACATCCAGAAATGTTGTGTTCCAGCCCAAGGATTCTTCCTTTAAAGCAGACAATGAATGAGTTACACAGTTCTGCTTGTGGTTGTCTTTAGTGTTTTAGCATATTTTTAAGCCAGAGAAGCTGTTTAGGGGAGCCAAAACTATATATATTAACAGCAGTTGCAGAACTGGGTGTGAGACAACTAGACAGCCTGATGGCTTGACAAAAAAATGGAGCATGGAGACAGGAAAGAGACATAGTTGTCAGTACAAAGACTCGTACATGTTTCAGAATAGCCTGTGCTCCAGGGAATGTGTAATTCAGCCACACTGTCCTCTACTGGCTAAGCTAGTAAGGCTTCTTAAAACATCTCACTGCAGAGGTGCCAGAAACTCCTCAGACTGGTTCAGCATTGCAAGGGGAGCTGGCCGCAGAGAGCCACATGTAGCACAGGGTGGTCCATGTTCTCCTTCCACAGAGACCACCCCACAGCCCCATCATTGCCAAAACCCTGCCAATTCTGCCCAATACACACACCTCAAACAGCACTTGGTAATAATAATAATTTTTAAAAAAATCTGACCAAGTTCTAGTTCTACATTTTCTCCAGTCTGGGGATTTTTTTTTCCCCTCTATAAAAGCCTGTACATTTCTGGCTATGAATATTTCTGGTATCTCTGGAAAGATCAGCTTGATGAGATCTGAGATAGGGAATCTAATGAAAGGAGGCCTTTCTGCAGCCAGCCCATGCATGTCCCCTGAGTTTACTGCTTCAGAGGGATTCAGCTTGCAAGCTGGCTGCTCTGTGGTTTGCCCAGCTCCCACAGACACCAACACTCTGTGTGCTGCTTTCAGGTTCTGGACGACAGCTGAGACCAGCTGAGCCTCCGGGAGATGCTGATGCGGATGCAGAGGACGAAGAGTCTGTGAGTTTTTTTTAGAGTTGTGTCTTCTTGTTCTGGGGGTTTTGACAGATACCTTGTTAAAATAGGATCTTACATATTTTGTTTGTAGTTGGGCCTTGCTGGTGAATTTTTTTCCCCATCAAAAAAATTTGTGTTTCTACTTGGGATTCTCTTGCTGGTTCAAAAGCCAAAGTGATGCTTCAATATAAAGTGACCTGCTCTTTGCCGTGACTCACCAGCATAAGTTTATCACCAAGACTTAGCAAACTATTACATGACTGTTGAATACAATAATTTTTCTTTAAAGCTTGAGCCAGTTTAGGTTCCTTATTGTTTGACTTGAGAAGGAAGCATGCCAAGTGCTTGTCAGCAGAAATTACTGCTGGGACTCTTCCATGGTTTGCTTGGTTATAGAGGGCAATGAAGTTTGAAGCCACAGGATGTGTATGTTAGGTGTGCAAATAAAGCAAGGAATGGAATTTTTATGGCCTTTTCCAGTTATTACTATTTGTCAGTATTTTTCAATCTGTTCAGCTCATAGATGTATGCGATTCATAAAGAAAACCAAAATCAGCATATCATTGGTTTTATCTCTCAGGAGTCTGTCCCTTGTGTTCTTGAGTAAGATCCTTAAATGAGAATTACATTTCTTCTTGACCTAAGGAAAGAGTTATTGGTTATTCTACATCCACCGTTACTAATGAAGGATTTGTACAGAGAGACTATGTCTGAGTAGGAAATCTCCAGTATAAATGGGTCACTGTTAATGATAGATGTTCCTTTCCCACCATTTGTCTCTTTTCCATAGGTTAATGACGTGACAGTAGAAGACATCCGTCCAAGGCCACAAGGATCCTCTCCAGTTTATGAATATCCCATAGAAGAAGAATATTTACAGGCAAGATACTGAGTTTTCATGCAAGCATGGCTTTACCAAGTTGATTTAGTGCCTACAACTATCCAAGACTTGTGTCATGTAACAGTATGTTATTGCACCCATATTTTGTCTTCCTGTCCCCAGCAAAATCTGGGCCATTTTCACAGAAGGTTTTAAATTGTACTGGACTTCTTGTTGGCCATGTTCTTCTTGTTTATTGGCTGAAAATGCATTTGAATTCATTCATTAAAGAAGCTGGGACAGAGAGTGTAAAAAAATCAAAATACTTTTTCATCAGAATATTTAACTGGCTTGAATTCAACCAATATGTGCCTCAAAATTAACTGTACATCTTGGTTTATCAAAGTTAAAGATTTAGTTACTGCAGTCATATTAAGACAATTAGGCAACAGTTTGAAATTAATGCTGAAGTCAAAAAGTGAAAAACCTGTATGTTCACAAAGAAGAAAGTGTGAGAAAAGTGTGACATGAGTGACACACAGAAAAGCTCCCAGCTTCTTCATACAATTGTTTTCTGGTTTTCTTTTCATGCAAATTTTGGTACAATGCAGGGAGGCCTTGGCATCTAATTCGCTACTGGGAATAATAGAGTTAAATCATTCACTTGTAGATCCCAGTTTTACTTTGTTGCCGTTAAAGTCAGCCTTAGTTGTCAGTCTAAACCAGCAACACCAGACTTCTGAACACTAAATAATTGCAAATTATTTTTCAGATTCAAGAAGAAAACAAAAAATCAAAAAAGAGTCATCCACAGGTCAGTCTAAAAGCACTACATTATTTTAGGCATGTGCCTTGCAAAATAGTCTATTACAACACACAGACATGGGTGGCTGGACAGAGGGAAGGACAAATGGGCAAAGAATCACTTTAGACTTGTTTTGACCAAGAACTTCACAAATTGCCTAGTTGTGACACAGGCATAAACACTTACCTGTCTGATTAGGGGTCCTTCCAATAGTTCATTTTAGTATTCTTCAGCCTTCTCCCATTTGTGTGCAGCGCAGCATTAGCTCCTAGTCTGACTTCTCTGGCCTATTGACTCTAATTCAGGTGCTTCACCTTTACAGAAAATACAGTCTTTCACCCCTAAAAGATTCCGTATGTTTCACGTTTTAAAATTGTAGCTGGTTTTCCTTGTGGCTCTGATCAAATATAACCCTAACACATGTGCTTAATTCTAATTTAGAGCAGAATCAAACTGTCCCTGAACAAGAACACTTTTTATTTTAGAATTTTTATTGTATAATAAAATGGAACACTTTGATACAAATTAATAAATTCACACCTTTTTCTGTGCCTAGGAGATGATGGAAGTGACCCTGAAAACAGAAGCAGAAGCTGGTGCTAGTGGTTTTAGTGTGAGGGGTGGAGGAAATGAAGGAATCTTTATTAAAAGAGTAATTAAGGAATCTCCTGCTTCAAAAATATTTAGTCTGAGAGAAGGTATGGTCTGAATTTTTTCTTTGGGTTTTGAGGTTTTTTTTTAAACGTATCTTAAAATAGTCAGGTATCTAGCTGTGTGTGTATATGGATATGTACCTGATCTGTCGTCTCTTCAGGTAACAGTAGATCTCAAACCAATTAACATGATCTGTGAGATTAACCTTTCCATATTAATAATTTCAAAGATGTGCTTCTTAAATCATAATGAAATGTGATATATATTTTTTGTATACCACAAAAAAAAAAGCCAAGGAAAAATACACATAGGAAGTAGTGTATATACAATGAAAATGAAGAAAACTTCCAAGCTTAATGGAGAAACTGACTTTGCTTCTTTCACAAAATGCTTTACTACAGAAATATAGTAAACAGTGTCCAATGTCTAAATACTGAAAAATGTAAGAAAAATACTTGTTACTACCAGAGTGGAGCATGTTCCTTATAGGGAAAGGCTGTGGGAACTGGGGCTGTTTAGTCTGCAGAAGAGAAGACTGAGAGAGGATCTCATTAATATTTACAAATACTAAATGGTGGGTGTCAGAAGGTTGGGGCAGCACTTTTTTTCTGATGTATCTGAAGACAGGACAAAGGGTACTGGAAAGAAGTTTGAACACAAAAAGTTCAGTTTAAACGTAATAAAAAACTTGCACTTTTGAGGTGAGGGAGCCCTGGCCCAGGCTGCCCAGGGAGGGAGTGGAGGCTTCTTCTCTGGGGGTCTTCAAAGCCCACCTGGACACGTTCCTGTGTGACCTGATCTAGGTGGGACCTGCTTTGACAGTGGAGTTGGACTAGATGATTTCTAAAGGTCCTTTCCAACCCCTACCATTCTGTGATTCTTTGAGTGGTAAGACACTGGAACAGGTTTTCCAGAGAGGTTGTGGTGTCCCCATTCTTGGAAATCTTCAAAACCTGACTGCACACAGACCTGAGCAATCAGCTCTAGCTGACCTTTCCCTAAGCAGAACAGTTGGACTAGATGATCTCCAGAGGTCCTTTCCAGCCTTACCTATTCTGAGATTCTATTATGTGGACATAATTCAATATCTTAAACAAATAAGACGTGATAACTTTGTTTTTTTTGGTCAATGTTAATTCAATAGAATTTGAAAAACTGGGAGAAAACATGAACTAATTAAAATTGTATCTGATTCTATTTGCAGGTGATCAGCTTCTAAGTGCTACAATATTTTTTGATGATATCAAATATGAAGATGCACTCAAGATTCTCCAGTATTCAGAGCCATACAGAGTCCAATTTAGCCTCAAAAGAAAAATTGCTGGTAAAGAAGAGCTAGAACATGGCCAGTACAAAAAGGAAAGAGTAAGCCAGGTAGGTATTTTATTACAAAGTTAGGATAGCAATGTAGTAAACGTGCTGTGTGGAAATAGATCAGAAATTACACACTTTTGTCTTCTTAAGACTTAGGAATGTGTTTAAACTTGCTAGTATATTCAAGAGAAGATAAAAATCCCACACAATATTTGCAGTTTTTTAAATATCCTGGGCAAGATTATAGGCTTTAGATAAAGCCACAATTTGTATTAGAGTAGAAAAACATTCTCTAGCGAGTCAGCATTGTTGTCATGTTGAATGTCCACTGATGGAACCGGCTCAGATAAGCTCTTTAAAGTCTAGAAACCTCTGTTTACCACCAAGTTTTGCAAAGGGTATAAACCTTCAGAAATCCACATATGAAAGTCAAACAATTTCTTTTAAGTCATCCTATGCAACTTGATCTAGTTGAACTTGCTTCTGCAGGGGGTTGGATTAGATAATCTCTAAAGGTCCCTTCCGACCCCTACCATTCTATGATTCTATGATTTCTGTCTGAGTTATATACACCATTTTCGGTAATTTTTTATACATAACAAGTAAATATTGTAGACACAAAGCATTTTTTAAGTGTTCTTTAGTATGTATTTTATTTTGTGTATATCTATATTTAGATTAATTTTAATCTTCTACTACTTGTAGAGTAGTAATCATTGAGTACTCGTTCTTTCAGGAAAAAGAACTCAGTGAGAGCATTCCTGAAGAAATACTGCAGGTTTCAGGAAAAACCATTTCGGATGATGACAAGGAAACGTTGATTGTAAGCCAAAGGGTAGGAAGAAGCAAGAGACCTAAAAAAGACAGATTATCATGGCCAAAATTCCAATCAATAAAAAATAAAAAGATACTGGGGCACAGAAGGTCTCATAGTACATCAGATGCATATGAGCCTGCTATACAGGATATATCCCCTACGAGCACAGACACAGAGTCTCAATTTCAACAAGAAGCCCACATCAAAGAAAAAAAAGGCAGCCAAAAGAAACTGAAGTTCCCTAGCATTGGATTCAAAATGCACAGATCCAAACCAGAACCTCAAGACAAGCAGAAAAAAGAAATAAAAACTACACTGTTGTCTGAAAGAGAAAAAATACATAAGGAAGACAGCCTGGAAAATCCTGAAATCCTAACTGTTGAATATACCACATCTCCTGCTTATGAAATTAAAAGTTTATCAAAAGATGTAAAAGACATGAAAAATGGCATTCCATCTCATGCAAAAATAAGCCCTGAAGTTGAAATAAGCATTAAAAAAGAAATAGACAAGGAATCAACATCAATACTTACTACAACTGAAGTACCAGCTATAGAAACACAGGTATCAAAGCCTAGTTTAGAAATAAGTGATCTGAAAGAAAGCCTGAGTAAACAAACACCACAGCCCTCATCAAAATCACGAAAGAAGAAACAAAAGGGAACAGCAGGTAAAACAGAAGGAGAAAGTGGAATTAACATAGACGTGATGAGTCACACAGCAGAAGGATCTCTACAGGTAAAAGGTCTAGAAATTGGCACTGCTAAAGCAGAATTACACACAGCATCTAACACAACGGAAACAGGAGAAAAACAAGCGGAAGACACACAAATACTAAAAGTCCAGAAGAAAAAATTTGGGATTTCAATGTCCAAAAGAGAAGACTCAGACACTGAAAACACCAAACCAGAAAGTGATGTTCCACTTTCAGTACCAGAAAAAACAGCTGATAAGAGTTCAGAGGATGGTGGAAACTTGGATGTGAAACCTCACATGCCTGAGGCAGAGTCAGAAGTGTCTACTTGGAAAATACAAATGCCATCATTCAAGATGGCAAAGCCACTTAAATCTGACACAAAAATACAAAGAGAAGAAAGCAGAGCTGAATCACTAGATGCTGCAAAGAAGAAACAAATAGAAGAAGATGCCATGCTGGAGAGCGATAAAACCTTGCAAATGGACGTTGGCATGAAGACAGGAGAAAAGGATACAGAGGGAAAAGAAAACAAATTCAGACTCCCAAAACTGAAACTGCCAACATTTACCTGGGCAGCTACAAAGGATGAGATGAGCGAATGCGAACTAAGGGACAAAAAAAGAAAACTATCATCTGTAGAAACAAGTGCAAAACCAGAGATGATTATATCAGCAGGAGTCACAAAAGGTGAAAGTGCTGAAAATGAGATTGGGATTGCAAATGCAAAAACAGAAGACAAGGTTGTAATGGAAAAGACGGAAGACAAATTGGAAAGTCTAAAAACGGGACTATCAAAAATAACATCAACAAAGAACAATGTAGAAGACACAAAAGAAAAAATAATGATAACCAAACCCGATATTAAAATAATCAAGACTGATTTCACGATATCATCAGAAAAAAGAGACATATGTGAAATATTAGAAGACATCAAAGCTCCCAAGGTGGATATAAACCTCGTCCCCTCTGTTGATGTCACCCTTCCAAAGGCCAGCATCGACCTGCAGGCATCTGAGGCGAGCATCAGTCTCGAAGGGGAAGCCAAAGACAC
>WBNH01007670.1:863278-914285 GCA_013401255.1 Urocolius indicus | reverse complement strand
GCCCCGGCCCCGGCCCCGGCCCTCGCCCTCCCGCAGCGAGGAAGGGGCACGACCACCGTGCGGGCGCGGCTCGGAGCATCCCCGCTCCGCCGCTCGCCCCGTGACTGCGGGGATGTTCAATTTGACGTTGTGTGATTTAAATGGCAGCATCAGCCTTTCCTCCCGTTTCCACACCTCGCCGCGGCCGGCGTCGTTATTCGCGGGATGCTTTTTTTCTCCTGGCGTTTTTTCCCTCGGTGAGGCTGTGCTCGGAGACGTTTTTCGCTGGGTTCTCCACCCCGAGCCCCTCTTGACCCGATAGCCTCCCACCGCTGGGAATTCTGCAAATAAATGATCTGGGATGTGCACAGTGAGTGGCTGGTGAAGCCTTTTCAGCTCCCAGTTGTGCGTCTGTCTCACTTTCCTCCAAGGTTTCTCGCTTCCAATGCTGTAAAACCCTGCCCTGCCAAAAATGTTTCTCATTTTTTTTTTGTATAAATTTTGAGGCATTTCTGTGATGAGACATTTGGCAATGCAGCCTCGTGACACATGAAAAAAGCATCTTAGTTGGCATTTTAAAGAATCTCAGCATTTAACACCTGTCAGCAAAATATTTTACATATTACTACCATTAATTTGGATGAACTTAGAGGTTCCTGAGTGAGAAGGAATGGGGAAACCCTAGATGCCATTATGTGCTTCACTGTAAACTATTCTGGACTCAAGTACTCCAATGTCTCGAGTACTCAGCAGGGTCTTTTGCAAGGGATTGTGGCCTTAGTTATTTCAGAGATTTCAGGAATACCTCTATTTGAGATATTGAGTATCTTTATACAAATGGGAGACGTTTGAAACCCATTTGGTCCAGATTTTGTGATTACGTCAAGCCAGATGTTCTTCACCACCATACCAGGCTTTCCCCTCTGCTGCTCTAGTGGCTTTGATCCAATTGTGCCTTGTTTATTCTGCTGTGTCCAGGATCAGAAACAGGGCTCAACATCCTTTCTTTGGCAAGACGTCAGTCTAGTTTACAACATTTTCAGTAAGGCAAGTTGTTTTTCCACATGGCTAGAGATTTACTACGGTTCTTGGTGAAGAGCTTTCCCATTTTCCTCCATCCTTCTGCCTGACAGGTTTGCTGGGGAGGGTGCTCACAATGGGGAAACAAACACCCTGGAGAGAGATCTGCAGCAGAAGTACGTGCTGTAACTGTTTGCCTGTGTGAATTGAGTTCTCAGGTCCAGATAAAGTCTTTTGGAAGGGAAGAGTTATCAGCACTCCTGGGGAATGGAAGCAGCGTTAGGAGCGGGCTACTTCAACCTTCTCAAGTGTCACAGAGGTGCCGCTGGTGAATGCACAAGTTGAGAGTGAGAGGTGGCTCTGCCCACATCATAAAGCACCCAACTCCTTGGGTACACTTTCTAAAGTGCTGTATGTAATTCCATATTGTTTCCAAGTCAGCAACATCTCTGAACGTGCAGCGATAACATCAAGGCCTTGCACGGGAATACAGAAAGTACTGAAGTAACTGGGGTCTCATTCTTGCAGAAGAGCTGAGCCATAATAACTCAGCAATGCATCTACCACAGCCAGCAGCACGGTAAGCAAGGCCAGCTTGCCTTCTTAGAAGCCTTACACATATAAAGGTAGAATGTCACCTGGCAGATCAACTAGTAGTTTAGGACGTTAGAGGTCTGAATCAGGCCCCAAGATGCCTGAGATGTCCCTCATGCCTCTAATGAAAGGAATAATTCTAAAAATGTAACAACTCAGCCCGTGTTCAGATGTTGATCCTGGCCCCTGTGCAGTTGTTTTGAAAGACCTTTTCCTACGTAAATAGATTCATCTGAAGCTTTTTTTTTTCTTGAGGAAAACTCTGATATATGGGTCAAACCACTGAAGATTTGGCAACAAGATAAGAGCAAGTTTTAGGATGCCTTTTAAAATGGCTTTTCACATGAACTTTACAAGCAGACCTATGTTTCATTTGTAGACTTGCCTTTGTATTTAATTCATGGACAAATTTTATCATTCCTGAATCAAATACAGGTGATCTCTTCAGCCATGTACCTAGTGAGAGAGCTTTGAATCAGGTGGAAAAGTACAAGACACCCTCACTGAAGGGCTTTGGTCCTCGTCTTGTGTACAAAAGTACAAGTTTCTTGAACATATAAAAAACCATTGCTGAAGTACTTAATGATTTAGACACAAATCGGAACCTGAATTCTCTAAAATGCCTCCATTTATGTGACACTTTTTTTATTCACAAGGATGTGGGAGTGACTGTGAGTGTTAGTAGATGTCAGGAAATTAATACCAAACAAATAGATGTGTTGAAATAATAAGCATGCACCATACTCTGAGATTCTCCTTCTAGGAAAACCCCAGCATCAAAGTCACGTAAAACTAATCTAGGTTTGAGAGGGGTGAAAGGATGAGTGGCTGAGGAGGAACTATCTCTGTAAATTATTATTCCTGTTATAGCAAGATGTAGCACATTGTGGTGGTGCAAGATATGGATGGAGAGAATACCAGGTGCATGCTGGGGATGCCACTGCATCTGCTCTAGGCTGGACCTGGTGTTTCTTTGCTGCTGACTTACACGTCTGCTTCCCCACAGGTGTTCCTCTGTTCAAATGAGCCTGTCTCTGAGGCATTGCTCCAGGTGGGTTGCTGATGTCTTGAGGTCAGCGCAGGTAAACAGGAGGTCTTTAATTTTTCTTCCTTCAATTTTTCACTCTAGCAATATTTCTGTAGGCTCAGGATGCAGAGAAGCTGACTCTTAAAATTTTCTCCCAGATACCCAGCTCATCATCAAATGATGTTTGTGCTTCTTCCATAAAATGAAATCACAAGAACCTGGGATGTCTCGTGTCCTAACAGGCCTCTATCCTGACATTTCTCCATGTCCATCTCATGTCCTGCTGATGACAATCTCTTTTTTTTAATGACTTAATCTTGACCATTCTATGATTCTATGATCTACAGAGATATTACTTCTGCAGATGAACAAAATGATTGCCAGCAAAGTTTTTCTTACAGTGCTGCTCTAAGTGCACAACACACTTGTGTATCCTGCCTCACATACACTGTCAAAGTCACTTCATGTTCTCCTTTGCAGCATCCGGGAAAGTCACCATGTCCCAGGCTTGTCCACATTTCTCTCTGCCACACTTCATTAGTAATACCGGCTTTGACAGCTCTTTCTTTTCTTTGTCCTGGTCTGGCCTGTCTCTCTGCTTCATTTCATGGCATTTATTGTACCTCTGCCTGTTTTGGACAATGTTTTGTGCCCTAGAATTTTCCATTGCTTCTCTACTGCAGCACAAACCAAAACTAACTCCCCCAAGCTATCTCTGCAATGATCCCTCATTGTGTCTCTCAAGGCTTTGGACACATGCTCTAGTTTGTAAACACTTGGTGATATACAGAGACCCCTGTGCTGGATCTGTTATAAAATCCTTAATACAAGAGCCCAGACAAGTAGAATGAAAGGCTCGCTGCACTCAGCAGAGAAGAAATACAATCACATAAATCACATATGCAGAAGATCCTTGCGTCTTCCCAAGTGCAAGCAACAGTACAGCTTATTAAATTCCAAGTGCCTGTACACTTTGCTTACTCAGAAACTTGGACTCTACTGCCGTTATAAATTAAAAACCCATGAAAATAAAGTTTAAAAAGTCCAAAATCCACAACCACAGGCACACTGGTGTCTTGGAGGGATTGGCCACATGCCTGTACCTTTGAGCCTGGTTTGAAAATATTTCCATGGCCTGTATTATTTAGGATGACAACAATTCATAACACTAAGGAATTCCTATACTGTGCTCTACGTAGCACTTTTCCTACACTGACAACACAAAAAGTTTTGTGTGTTTCGAGAGAGTTGCTGTGGTGAACAGAAGGATATCTATAAACGATATAAACTGAGAAAATGTAACTGTAGGCTTACATGACGGAGTTATTTTCAATTCATAGTCCAGAGTTAATGAGATGTGTGAATGGTTTCATTGTGTAACGCTCTAAACTTTAGCTGTAAGCTGTGGCAGTTTCAGAGGGTGAGCAGGTTCCAATTCATGACTGCTGTAATTGGACCAAAGTCAGTGACATTGCCAAAATGATGGGCATTGTAGAGCGTGTGCATGCACAGCCAGAGTCTGGCTATAGCTCTAGGAGGCCCCACACATAGGGAGTGAACTGGGATAGGACAGGCTATTTGAAGTCCTCTATTTAAGATTTGAAGGACACAAAAATCATCTAGGAAGGGCAGAGCCACAGGTGATGGCTCTCTGTGACCTGACTACAGGATTCTGTAGTGGCATGTGAAGGGAGAAGACAGACAGGGGATGGCAGAGGCATGCCACACATAGCAAGCCTCCTGTCCTGCCCAAAATGAGGCTGTTGGTGATGTGAGTGTGTGGACGGAGTGGCCCGGGCTTCCATGCAGCTGGTGTGGACGTTTGCAGACTCACCACCTCTCTAGGAAAGAGCTCTCTATGAAAACCATGACCATGAAAGCCTTTGGGGTAAATATGTGGGTTGATAAATTTGATTCCCAGGATTCCTTGTGCTGGTGGCTCTGCTACCTGCAGCAGGGCTGTTCATGGTGGAAGTGGGAGCACTGAGCTGCTGAGTGATGTGGGAGAATCACAGTTTGTGAAAGCAAGATGTGAACATTGAAGTAGGACCATAGCGAAAATATCCAGGAGCCTCTCAAGAGCTGCTGAAGCAGTCTGTGTCTTTTAGTGGAAATGTCAAATGAACCCCCAAATCCCGTGTGGCCATATTTTCCTTTGCATGACCCTGTGCTTATTTTTCCTACACATTAACTCATAATCTTGGCACCTTGATCCATTCACCCTTTTTGTCATTCTCTTTATCGGTTCATGTCTAGTCTCAAAATACCATTAGCATTTAGAAAACATTTAAAAATAAGTTTAAGTGAAAACCCTGGAGCTGCTGAGCCAGTAGATACTGTATCCCACCCCAAAACATAACTGGCAAACAGCAAGGTTTTATCCCCAGCCTTTCTCTCTATGCTGCTTATCAGAGAGACACTGGGTCTCCAAGAGTAAATATTTCCTTTCCCCCTAGTTCACTGAGCCAAACACTTATTGTGGGAAGAAGGAAGGAAATGTCAGGCAGGGGGAAGAGGCCCACTGGGAGGGCAACCCAACAGGAGACAAGAGAGAGTTGTTGCAGGGGGAAACCCGATGTCCTGCCTGTGAAATCAAAGGGCAGAGAGCTACAGGGAAAAACCAAGAGGCAGATAAAGTCGACTGAGGAAAGGAAAACCAAATTTGTCCATGGTAGGACAAGTGCTGCAGAGGGGAGCTCCCTGAAAGAGGCATAGCTGAGCACAAGCAGTGATAATCGGGAGTGCAGTCATCCCCAAGCAGGGCAGTGGCAAACACCTGTAGACCTTGCCACCAGCAGCAAGGCAGAGGAGGGTCTTGTGTTGCCAGTCTTTCCCAAATTTCATTTCTAAGATTTAGTGAAAAAGTGTGGAGGGCTGAGAGATAAAAAGACATTGAGCTCGCTACTTTCACAAGCGTCACATTCACTCTGTCTCTCCTTTCACAGCTCATCTTTCTTGCACATTAACGCAGTTCTGGCTAAGCTAACCAAGAGGCGTAAATCAACATCTACAGCCTGATTGGGTGTAACACAAGGGACACTGGAAAAAAATGGTGTGCAGTTATATAAGCCAATGTATAATATAAGCCAAGTATAAGCCAATGTAGCTCCCTTGTGTCCTCAAAGGCCTGTCCTGACTGAAAGTAAAAAATCAGGGTGAAAACTTGGGACAGATCACAACCCTACTGTGCATGCAGAGGTGGAGGCCTAGAGGCTGTTAAGTCTATACTCCAAGCTACATTTGGCTAAATCATTGTTACTGCAAGGTGCTAGGTTTATATGGCAGTAGTTTTCATCCTAGAGAATCCTAAAATGCTCTGCTAATGCTATACACATAAAACTCACTTCACTACAGCTGCTAGGCAGACAGGTTGCTGGCACGCTGCTTCCCACCCAGATGTGGGAAGGGAATAACCAACCCAGGACATCTCAGCAAAATCCTGTCTTAAGGGAAATTACCCCTGGGAAAGGCAATAGAACTTGAATTCTTAACATTTCATGTAATGTGCAGACCACTGGAGGTCCTGGTCTGTCCTCACAGATGTCATTCTGGAGGTGGAGTGCTGAAGACAACTGTGCGGCCCTGGCACAGATGACAGAATGCACCAAGATTTCTGAGTTAGGCTGTGAGCATGCAACAGACCAAGCCCTGATTCATCTGGAAGTGGGCCCATAGCAGCTACACCATGCTGATTGGTACCAGCTTGGTAACACACAGCAACAGAGGTACCTCCTGGCCCACAAACCATGAGAAACTCATTAACGCTTATCAACCCTGAGAAGCCCAACCAAAGGGAAACAGGAGACTGAGGGTCTGTGGCCAGCTGTGGCATGCAAGAAATTGTACCATCATTCCTCCTCTCACTATATCCTTTGAACCTATATTAGTAGCTGGGGAAAGCTGGATGCTGCATAGGTACTATGCAGGGCCCTGTCTGCTGGAGAAAGGATAGGGAGAGCTGGAAGGGGTGAATGGAGGAAGGAGACTGGTATGGGTAGCTGAATAACACCGTTATTTGCACAGCTGCTGCAAGCCAGTGGAAATATTCAATTTGGGAACAATTCTGCCAATTCAAGCAAGGATATGTTCCTTCATTCCCTTCTCTCTTTCCTTCTCTTCCCCTATGCTTAATTTTTAGGTTTCATTAAAGCTGAAGTAAAGCTGGACAAACTCCCCTGCAGCAGCATATTTACTCTGGTTTCACAGTGGTATAAATGACAGACAGATTGTGTATTGGAACTGTGGGATATGGTGGAGCAGTGGTGTAAGAATTCAGAGTGACTCTGGTTTGCTCAAGATAACACTGAAACCTGTGAGATCAGAATCTGCCTTGAGCTCCCCTGTGCCACCCTGATTCTGTGATTCCAAGGGATGCCAAGCGCCTGGGATGCCAACTGGCAGTGGCTCTGCAGAGGGTGACTGTAACATCAGCTGGGAAACATATGGCCAGAGCAGCAAATCCAGATGGTAATAATGAAGAAGAGCAAATATCCTGTCTCATTGAAGTGTTCCCTATAATTAAAGAGAAACACTGCTGAAGAATAGGAAGGGAAATTGCCTCTTCTGTTCCCTGTGGTGTGGTGCTCTGTGAAAACTGATGTTGCTGTGATTAGTGTCTGTCTTTCCAAGGGGAGCAGGAGAAGATCCCATATCCCCAGCACACAAGATGCTGGGTGCCCAGGCAGGAAAGTATGGGGCTTGAAATCATGCAGGACAGAACCAACTCTCCTGACTCTCCTCCTCGAGACCTCACATGGGGACACAGTGCCAGGTCAGGCACTTAAAGCAAGTAGCTCAGCAGAGAGGGTGTCACTGATCTTCAGTAGTTTCTCCAGGGCCTTCTTTGGCTGAGGATGGATTGGTGGGGGGAACAGATCTCAGCCTTACTGTAATCACTAAAAATAGACCCTAGTGTGCATTTGCTCCTTCTCTCCTTAGATTGCATTACCTTTGGGACTTGTCCAAAATAAGATATAAGAAGTTAACTGACAGGAGGAGATCTTTGAATACAGTAGCAAAAACTCTGTTTTCCTTAATTTTCTAGTTTCTGTAATATAGATTCTAGTGGAAAATAAGTAAGCCACAGACAGTGCTGCTTTTGTATCTGCTCCTTGCAGATACAAGCGCTCAGCTGTTAGAAATTAGAGCGTGGTTGCTTCTTTGACCCCTGTAATTTCTGCAGTGAGCAGTGATCTGGTCTCACAAGCATCTCCCCGGCCAAGCCTTCAGGACTAGGATTGAAATTTGCTCAGTATGCCAGGTCAAAAGTGCTTTTTAAAATACATGCCCAGAGAAGGGGAGCTAAAAGCTTCAGCAACTTTTTGCTGCATTAATCCATCATATTCTGACAAGTGGATGGCTCAAACAGGCTGGATCCTCTACGGAAGGAGGAGGGAGGTCTCTCATGAGAAATGGGATTTTAATGGCAAGAGAGATATGTGAAAGCTTTACTCTTTGTGCCAGTATGTGTTTCTGTTTAAGAAGATTCTGATCTTATTTATCAGGAAAGGTTGCTGTGAACCTGGCTTTGCAACTGACCAGACTCTGTATTTATTTCTTTAAACAGCCTTGGTTGTTACAAGTCAGGAGGGTCACTTTGAGCAGCAGCTGCTGAAGAGGCTGGTGGGTGCCCCAAAGCAAAGGTCAGCAGAGCATTTCCAAGCAGGGTGTAGGGCATTTCTAAGGGATTAGCAGCTGGTTGAATGGAGATGCAGTCCTAAAAAGCATCTCAGAAGGTCCTTGGCCTCAGCTGGATCCTGACCTGGGGATGCTTTGTGCCAGCAGGGATAGTGCTGTTATGAATGACTACAAGCTTTTGAGACAATGCAAGCTTGCAAACGCTGGCTTGATGGTTTTTGAAAGGGGCTTCGTGAACAGTCCTGGTGTGTTTCCCCTGGCTCACAGCTGTAATCAAGGGCAGTGTTGCTATGATTTTCTACCATGCTTTTTGCCATTCTGTGTTTCAGGGCCTCAGTTCACTTGACACCTGCCAAGGCAAAATTGGGCCTTTATTCATCAGTGGTGCCCCTGCTGCTCTATCAACAGCAACACATATAGTGCAAATCACTGCAGAAAGGTGAACTATAAATCTCAGGCTTCATTGTGGCATTTCCCACTGGAACGGCCAGCAGAAATACCTTTCTGCCAAGAGTAAGTGGGATATAAGAACAAGAGGGGCTTTGTACCCCATTTTTGGTTCAGACCACTTTAGAACTTGGCAGTCCCTGAAGCTGCAGAGCAGAGCATCCTTATGGCTGAGAGGTCTTTCAAGTGGAGTTCCAAGCAGGCTTTTGAAGCTCAAGACTCAAACTGAGGCAAGATACATGACAAGAAGAATGAACTTCCCTTCTAGGATCAGTTTGCATGGGATACAAGTCCTCACTGTGGCATGGGTAGTCTCCAAAATCCTCCTTTGCCACTGTGGAAGAAGCAGGTAAGGCAACAGGAGGCCACTCAGAGTTCAGGAATGCTGCCAGCCCTTGGGTAGAGGTGTCTGGCAGAAGAGCCATTCAGAGGGCAGAAGGATGGCACAGCCTCCAGAATTTTGTGAATGCCTGTGCAGAAAACGGACCTCTGCAGCAGAATGGGTAAAGAGGCAAATCATTACATTAGATGGGGTCCTTTGGCATTTCACATAACTGGGCAAGGGTCTAAAAATGACAGAACCCAAAGATAACAGAAATCAGCAACGATGGAGTACATGATCAAACCTATGCCCTTTTGGAAGCCTTAATGAGTAGTCAGTCTGCTGTTTTGCAGACAGCAGCATACCTTGGGATAAGTTTTGCTGATACATTAGAGGATTTTGAAGCATATCCAGTGCTTATTTTCCAAACCTCTGTGAAAAGGAGAGCACATGGGGGATTTTGTACCTAGTTAATTTTATGGAGTGCATCGAGTAAGGGTGGATTTATTTTCTGAGCTAGACGTTACTTCAAACATTGCTTTGTGTTTCTTGGGGAAGCAGGGTACTGTTTTATTGCCTTGTGTAAATTGCTTGTTGTTTTATTGAAGCATAAAAAACACTTGGCAAGGCTACAGCGTCCCATTATCTTTCAATTGGGTGGGCAATAATTCCTTGAACAAGCAGAAAACCTTATTAAGCTCTCAAATACCTAGAAATCAAAACTATTTAAGTACAGAGACATGCAATATGCTGTGAGTAACAAAGAAATGAATGTGTTCAATAGTTCAAAAGCACAATTAAATCTGGAAAACCGCCTTGGAAGTAAGTCTGATCTTAGCACTGCCTGCAGTGTTTCCTTCTTTTCTTTCTGCTTCTGTCTCTGCCTATAAGCACGTGCTACATTGCTGTTTATTAGTGCTGACCAAATCCCAGGGAGCTGCTGATATTCTGCTTCCAGATAAGTTTGCTGATATTGATCCAGCGAGGAGAAATGGCAGGAGAAGTTGGCAGAACGTCTCGTGTTTGCTCAGCCCTTGGAGAGGGTTGTGTGCCAGGACTGGGCTCTGCACTGGGGCTTTTGCTGGTGCCTTTTGTACACACATGGGATGGAGACCAAGCCAACAGCTAACCCCCTTCTGCAGCATTCGTGCTTAGTGAAAGCTGACCTCATCTCAGACAAACCTCAGTACATTCATCACTAGGAATTTGTGAGTCATCCCTGGGACACTTTTCTCCCTCTCCACTAACCATTTGAGCAGAACAGCTCATACTACACTGGCCAGACCTTGGCTTCCAGGTGGGGCTTAAAGGGATTTATCTCTGACTTGCCATGAAAGCAGCCTGCCTGTCAGTGTCCTCCATATCAGTGGCATACACGGAGGCTGTGCCCACAGCCTCTTCAACCCATCTCTTCCCAAAGAGAGGCATCCCAATAGAGATGCAAGGGTCAGTTTCTAAGTCAGGTTGGATTGCTCATGGACAGCACAGCAACTAGAGATAGAGCCAGAGGAGAGAAAACAGCAAAATCCAGCTGCAATGACAGTGCTGAGGGTTGCCACAAACATTAGGGTCAGTGCCAGCTAGCAGTGAGCAAAGGCATCTTCACAGGCCTGTGGTTTTGGTGAGCCACTGTCAACTCCTTAAAATCAGCTGCTTAAAGTCTGCCACCATCTTTGGCTCCTGTCCTCAGCACAGCACATCTTCAGTCAGAAGCATGGAAGCAAAGAAGCCATTCTGAGTATTGCTACCCAGAAATGAGGAGTCAGTAAGATCTACCAGGAGCCCAGCACCCCAGCTGAAGTGAGAAGCTGCACTGATTTTTCAAGCTCCTGGGAGTCAAGTTGACAGGAACACCAATGTTTGTGACCCATTTCCTCCCTCTATAAGTTTTGGCACTGCAGAGCATAAACCATGGCTTTTCAGAGGCCCTCTACTAAGAACAGAAAATAGTTGGAGACTGAAGAAGGACCTGTGTAAAAACATATTTCAGCTCCAGGACAAATGGAGTATCAGATTGATAGGAAAAGATGAACAAGCACGTAGAGAACCCAAGGCAAAATGACACTGCCTGCATTGTGATGGGGGAGATGTCAAATCACACAGCCCGTCTGCTGGTACTAGATTTTCCCTAATTGGTGCTGTGTCCATTCCACACAGGCAGACATCTTCCCCAAACTTAGTATTTAGGAAAAACAAGGCTAATTCTTGCTCCCAGATGCGAGGATGGTGTACAAGGAGTTTGGGCAGCTGGAGGAAGTGGCAGTAAAGGCGTTAGGAATTCTCATAAATCATCTGTGAGCATTTGGATACTTAATTTTATGCTTATGCCAGCATGCTACCCTTCTGGGCCAAACATCCTTGATTTCGTTGGAATTCAACCAGTGAGACTTGGCCAGGAGAAAATAGGACCTTTTTTCTTTAGCTGTGTGTCTGCTTTTTCATCACAAAACATCACAGCCACTCATTCTTCCCTGTGCTACACCCTCAGCTTTGCAAGCTTACAAACATTTCTGTATGAAGAGAGTGAGCTTCTGTGCTCAAGAACACATTGCTTGAGGTTTTCAATGCTAAAAGTTATGTGAAGGCTGAGCACCTTCTGCCCTGAACACAAAGGAAGGTCAATGCAAAAGTGAGTAGAGTTAGCCCCAAATACAAAGGCAAACAGCTACTAGTGCCAGGAAGGCTTCATCCCTCTGCAGAGGTTTGGCTGTGATGATTTCTGCTGTGCTTAGCAAAGCAAAACTAGATATTGAGATGTATCAGTGACATGCAGCAACCTGACACTGAGACAAGAAATCTTTGCATTTGGGAACTAAGATGTTGCTTCTCCTCCTATCAAAGGGGAGGCATGTGTGAACTCAGAGCATCCTCTTCTACCCCCATGCCTCCTCCAATCATCCTATTTGTCTTATATGCCTCTTTGCTATTTTGTTCTCCTCCTTCATCCAAACAGCTAGACAAGAAAAGGTATGGGCATCCTCCCCCTTATTGAGACATACATCAATGCTATCCTTTTCAAAGAGGTTTCTGCTGATTTCCAGCAGTCTGTAAGGTCACAAAGCACAGAGCAGAGATCAGGTTCCCTGGCAGTTGCTTCTCCCTGAAGGGCTGAGAGTTGGTAAAAGACAATCAGTGCTGCCTCGTACCAATTAATCTCTCACAGTGACAGGTGCATGTGAGAAAATTCAGACAGGAATCTCTAGCCACATGTAATATTTCAGTGACTATCAGCTTAAATGTAGTGGTCCTGCTACCACAAGACAAGAATCAGGCAGCTATATTGGTTTATACCAGCTGTGGTACTAGTCCAAGCATTAAATGTATAGGTCAATCATGCATTTTATTACAAGGCTAGAAAGCAACATAACCTAGTACATACACAGGAATTGTTAGAATATGTATGTGTTTGGCAGTACTCAAGACTTGTGCAAAGTGTTATACAATGAAGAATAAAAAAACCCCAGTCCTCTCAGGCTCTCACAACATAAAACCAAAACACAGCTAGACAGAGAAAAGCAGATGAAAAATAAACTTATAATGTCTCTAAAGAGATCCCAGCACCATCCATCTGATTTGCTCAGCACCACCACATTGATTGGCACCTGTTTCCTCATATCTGCAGTCAGGTCCAGTTTCACAGGAAAACTGGTAGTTGGTGAGAGCAGAGATTTTGGTTGAGAGGCTCTTGCAGGAACTGACGTCAGATTGTTATTTAAATGCACAGATCAGGGATATTGAAAGGTGAGGAGCAAAATCTTTTTAACAACACTTTAGGTTGAGACCTTAGTATAGCCATCAGATATCAAGTCTTAAATAAGCCATTATTTTCCATAGGGTTTTACCTCAGAGAGCTCTTCCACGCTCTCTGAGAACAAATCAAGCTGCTACAATGGGGCTGACTGGGTTAGTGGCTGCTACCCGAAGGCTGCTGCTCTCTAGAGCTAAGAAGAGGAAGATCATGGTTATTCAGAAAAGTCTCCTCTGTGCATTTGAGCTGGCAGACAGCAAGAACAGACACAGGGACCAAGTCTCAGCATCAGCCACTTACCTCTCTAGAACCACATTCCCAGGACTGAGCAGCCTCCGTGCTAAATGCTGTTTCTAATTGGAAGCCAACAGGTGTGATATTGCCTCCATCTGTGCCAAAAAGCATAGAGAGGTTTGCATGACTTCCACGCCAACCTATAAATCTCTTTGTGAGCTTAATAGGAATTTTTCAAAAGTTGGCTTGCCCTTTGGAGCAAGTGTATGAAAGGTTTGCAGCCCAGAGTCATGGGGTCTTGACGAAAAACAAACCAAGGGAAACCTCCCCCTTCCCATCATCATACCCAGTCTCAAGTTGCGGAGGAAGGCATCAGCCTTCATCAAGGTTGAGCCTGGCCAGGTTTCTGAAAGAAACATGAGACCTCAGAGAGCCTAAAGGGTTAATGCAAGCCTAAGTGAGGTCAGAGCACAGGGGATACTGAAGGGAAACCACAAATAGGTGGCTTTATCACATCACACAGGGAAGTTTTCTGTTCCTAAAATGTCTAAGCAAGGTGAAGGATAATTTTCTTCATGCCACAGTAATCCAAAAGCCTGGGAGTAATTTATTGTGAAAATAAGCTTAATGTTGTGCAAAGATGGCTTCTTTGTGGAAGACAGTTAGTCAAGGCTCTCACAAGGAGAAGACAAACAGAATGGTGACCCCACTTTGCAGAGACAGACCTAGAGTGAATTTTTAGGGCAAAGGATAAGGAGTTTTATGCATCACCAGATAAGCACACAAATATTTTTGTGAGACATCAGCAAAAATTTTTGACTGGGTATATTCACTGAACAAAAAAGAAAAGGTAAATATTATGAGAATGTGACAGTTATACTCCAAAATACTCTGAATTTAGGGTGTATCAGAACTATGGCTGCTTTATTTCACCTCCTGCTGTACTCATGAGATAAGTGCACTACAGGAGGCTTCCAGGGCATACTGTTCATTAATTACTCCTTCTGCCTCCTTCCCCTCAGCATTATGGTTTGCTCAGACTACAGAGTAGATGTTCACGTCATGTTAAATCATTTCATGCTTTGTATTCTCATTCTTCAACACATGGCTTCAGGTTGTATTCAGTGCAAGCACTTAAATATTGCTCTGAGGACACCACTTCACTTTAAGCTTTTCTCTGATTGTTTTATGCTGTCACTAAATGCTTTACACTAGAAGGAAAAACTGCTAGCTCCATGTGAGCTGTATAAAATTGATCCCACAAAGTGAAGATGAAGTATAACAAGAAATTTTGGTGTGTATTCTGAGGCACCAATGTGCTGATTGTTAAGGGTATAGCATATTTAATATACCTAGGACACAATGTCTATTAACATCAGCCACATCAGTGAGCACCCACAAGCACCATTATTCTGAGCAAGTGCTACCAGAAGTTTTCAGACACCTGTAACTCAGCCAACTGGGGAAAGCAGAAAATCTTCCACATGAGGTGGACGTCTGCCAAAGCTCCAGACTTGGGCAGCACTTTATTTTGTTGACAAACCAGAGACAAGAGTGCTCAAATCTACATAAGTCCCCCAGATCTTAGCCACAAAGAACAGGCTAATTATAGCTGAAACTTTCCAAAAACACAGACATGCCTGAGATGGACAGACTACATGGAAACCTTCAGCTCAGAGAGTTTGACAGTGTGGCAGAGAAAGGTCTTCTGCTGGAAAGTGCTGCCTGTAAGTGCAGGTGGGCATCCATTGTGCTCTCTGCCCACGGTTGCCTACAAGGGCTACACTACAGTAGTCACCAGGGAGTCATCCCTGCTGAGGGATGGGCTCCTGTATCATGGCTAAACTCTGGTATCCCTCCCAAGCCAGATGTTCCTGCACTGCTGCCCCTTACTGAGACAGAGCCTTGAGGAGCATGGCTAAACCTCATTAAAAGTAGCATGAGTAAGAGGTGGCAGTGGAGGTCCTGTACAGCCTTTGTATTCTCCTCTGGTGCTGAACAGAAGCCCAGGTGGATTCTTTTCAGTATCAACAACTATTTACTGGTCTGGGGGCAACTGTGCAGGATAGTGGCACAAGCTTTGTTGTCACAATATCCAGTCCCTGTTCCAGTGAATAGTGAAAGAGCAACAACTGGAAAGAGTAAGAAAAACTGCAGCACAGCAGAGGCTTGTGTGCAGCCTGATGAGCTGAGGCCACTGCTCCTGGCAGGGGCTGTGCTGGAGCGGCCTAGTGCCCAGCTATTCTACTATGAGAGATGCACAAAAGATTGTGCCAGGCTGAGGCCATGGCATAGATTTAGAGGAGCTGTAGGACTGGATATGCCATCTTCTCCTGAAATGTAAAACAACTTCTGGCCATTTAAACCCCTTTGAAATAGCAAGTGTTTGAATGCTAGGCAAATTCCAGGCCAGATAGCATCATTATGCCTAGTTAAATGGTCATGGTAGTTTTTAATTAAACCCATAATTCTTTTTGATTGCTTGCTCCAGGCTTTTGTGCAGTATCACCAGACACTAATAGACAAGTGTGAGATGGGATGTAAAGAGCACCGAGATCTCAGTGGCTGTGCTGTAATTGTCATTGGCTCCTTTGACAGCCAGGTTAACTGTCACTAAATCTTTTGCAGAGCAGGTGTTGGCTATTCTGACTGCAAGCAGGTGCATCTGCCAGGATGGTTCATCTTCTCCAAGGAAGATGAACTTCTCCAAGGAAGATGTCCAAGGACAGTGGCTCCACAGCAAGGGTAATAAGCTGTTAGGAGTCCTACTTTGACTGTCCTTGCTCTGGATTGCCTAGAATTATAGAGAAAAAAAAAACAGCAAAAATTGAACTGGTGGGTAGGTATGTGGATGAATCTCAGATCCATTGATGGCACTTGAGTCCAGAAAGACAGAGGTTCAGCATAGTTTTCTGAACAGTATGTGTCTTCATTACCTAGGATTAATACTGGGTTGGATGGGCCCATCTCATGATCAGTCAGTCATCCTCTTTAATGCTGGGACCATCCTCAAGTCACCATCAGGCTCATTTTGTAGAGCAAGCCCTTGACTCCTTCCTGATGGTCTTGTACAATGTTTCCCATGAAGGTTCCCCGGGACATCTCAGGACACTATGAGCACAGGTGACTTGAGACAGCCCTTCCCCACCCTGGATGGATTACATGCAATCTAACTAGTGTCCAGGCATCGTGGGGTTCACAACACCACTTTCTGTGAAAAGCCTGTTTGGTGCATGGTACATTTGGGGTTGTGGAAAAATATATGAGGTATGCTGTGCTTGACAGCTTTTTCCAGGAAGCTTTTGAGTTGATTTTCTTCCAAGAACCTGCATTCAGTTATAGTTTGGAATATATGATCTCATGGTGTTTGTATTTATACCTCTCATAAAATCACTTCTACAGCATTGGTATCTATAGGTTACTGTGAGGCACCAAGTGAAGTCACTGTAAGGTCACCCACAGGATGCTGCCTCCTACGTGGAGAACATCAGTTTGGCTGCAGAACAGCTACATCTGAAGTTACTTTCTGCAGCTATGAACTACAAGAAATACAGTATTAAAGTGATGAAATAGCACAATAAAATGGGAAACAACGCTACATTGAAAACAACCCCCTAGCTGGGGACAGCTGTAAGGATTTGGTAATGAAAGTGGGGGGGCTTTTCCATCACCTAGTCCTGCATTAGGAAAACATGCTATTCCCTGAACAACAAGCAACAAGTTTGAAGGGCTGTTTGTTTCATGACTTCTTTAAAGAGCCTCATGAATGAAAAAAAAACCACAAAACAACCCTATCCCGAGATATTTCTGTATCTAGTCCAAGATTCCTAAGCTCTCCTGGGAATATTCCCCTCCATCATGCAGGTGACACTCCTGTTACCTGTCAGTGGCAAATGGGCATCACACCATGCAAGAGGTTTGTCTTTTGTGTGGAGGGCTCTTCTTCTCCCCTTATCACTTCATTTACAGAGGAGAAAAAAGTAACCTCCTTATTGGAGGAAGGGAAAGCATGACATAACCGACCAGAAGAAGAAAAGGTGCAGCAATTGTTTGAATCTCAGACTTTGAGGGTGCAGCCATCCCTGGGCAATTGAGTAGGAGACGCAGCCTTTGTGAGTGAGGGAGGATGTGGAAACACCTGTAATTTGGGAAAGAAGCGCTCCATGAGTAGTATGGAAACCTGATTCTCAAAGGTCCCCTCAAAATGAGCTCTGCTGCAGCATGAGCCTGCAGAGTGGGACTTGGACTTTACTATGCCATAAGGGTGGGATGGACACAGGCCTCTGGCTCATTTGCCAGATCAGCTCTTTGCTCAGGACAGAAATACCAGCTTGTGTGACCTGGGATGCATCTTCCCATAACAAACTGAGGTCAAGAACCACCATAATTTCCAAACCCATCAGCACACTAAGGAGACTCACAGTGCTCTAAATGCTTTTAAGAAAGAAAAAAAAAAAAAATCCTCTTTTTTTTTTTTTTCTTTTCTTTTTCCTTCATTCAGGACTTTCTGGGGAGTTTTGGCTTTTTTTTAATGAAAGATACCTACGTGACAACACAACCATTTCCAGAGCTCACTGCTGCTGATTATTTTATCCAGTGGAAAAGCTAAGCCCTCCTTTATCCATTAAGACAGTCAAATTTATTCTGCCAAATAGCTCAGAGGCATTCCAGTACCCAGTGGAGGTGGTGGTAGCTTTCTCACTAACTTCAATGGGCACAAAATATTCCCAAGATTGGAAACCCCAAATTACCTGCATCTGTTATGCACATTTCTGAAGCCTTCCAACTACTAACAAGACCATCATGTTGCAAGAATAAGTACAGCTGTGTGAAACATTAGCAAGATTGTATGTCTCTGTTGAAGTCCTGCTCTATTCAGTTGATTGGAAAACTGCCATAAATAAATCAAGATTTGGCCCCAAGTATGCTGAAAAACAAGGACAGGCTCTCCAGCATGCTGCCATGCACAAGGAGTAGCCCTTGGCTTGGAGTGCCTGGGAAGGTATTATTCAATGATATGGTTTCTATGGCTGCCCAGACAGTTTGAATGCTGCCCACCCACATTGTCCTCAGCCACTTGGCTGCAACGGGTGCAGGGAAGAGATGGAGGATAGAGCAGTGAGGGTGACTGCCCTTTTCCTCTTGAAATGATATGCAGGGCAAGAGGGACAGTATAGGAGTGTTACAGAGAGAGTAGAGTACATAGTGAGTATTTGGGAAGTTTCTGCAGGATGTGGAGGGTAGCAAGCATGCAAGCAGTCTCTATTGAAGAAAAGATTGGGATGTAGTGAGATGCACTCACTGGGAAGGGCATGGCAGGAGAATGAACCACTGGAGAGAAGTTATGGTCTCTCTAGTCTTTCTCTTCCCTAACTCTTGCTGCAGCACCTTGTATGCCCACCATGTTGCCCTCTCCCAGCTCTTCCTCTGGGGCTGGAGTGCAAGGGAGGATTGCTGAAAACTGATACCTGACCAGAAGAGGGACAAGGATGGCCAAGTGGAAGATGTTAACACTGTGCTTGCTGGTTGCAGACAAACCCAAGGGACACAGAAAACCTAGGCAGGTGTCATGAGAGAGATCTCTCCACTCCTAGGTGTGGGGGTGCTTGCTCAGGCTCTCATTCAGAGTTAATTTCAGGCTCTAAAATACAAGATGAAAAAAATAGCAGCCCATGGTAGGAAGTCCCTCTCACCCCTTTCCCATGCATGTGTCCCACTTAGCACTACCAAATCCTGCTAGGGCAGTAACGTGCCCAGGAGACAGGCTGCTGCCTTTCACATCGCCCTGATCTCTGGTGTCTCATCCCCTGCCACAGAAAGGCAGCAGTGCCTCAGCACTCCCTCTTGAAGGAGTTGGTTGGCTCCTTGCTACCTGGGAAGCATCATGTTTTGTCATAGGGAAATATAAAAAGGAAAATTAATTTGTGGAAGGATAAAGATTAAGGTTGCATAAACTTAAGATGCTGTATAAGGCAAACAAAACCCAAGGAAAAGAGGAGAGATAACACTGAGGTAAGCAGAGAGGTTGAGTCATCCCATTTTAGTGTCTGAAGTTATAGCTGGCAGCTTCTTTGAAAGGCCAGTCAGCATTTGGGGACTAAGCTGCCTGGCTGTAGAAAGGAGGCAGAAAACACAACTTTAGAACAAAGTCACTCCTTTTATTGACAAGTAAGGTTCAAGGGGATTAGCAGGGTACAATGGCTCCCTTCTGCTCCCTTCTCCAGCCTTGCATTCTCTGCAGGGTAAGTAGCCGCCCCTGCATTCAACTAGGGAAGAAAGGAGCAATGGTAGGAAGGCCAGATTCAGCTGGCCCGTGGGCAAATTCCTCTCCCCTTCCTCCACACAGTCAGGCTAGAGACTGGGTAGCACACCCAGGGTTGTTTGGTGGACTTTTGGAACTCTGGTCTTTTTGTAGCTGAGGGCACAGGGCTCTGCAGGGCAGGATTTTGGGCTGAGAGCCTGGTAAACCGAGCAACAGCATCTGTTCCCCTCGCAATGGTCCATCCTCCTCCATCAGGGCCATAAGGAAGAAGCGCCAAGCCCACACCACCATCTACTGGCCTCTCCTCACGTCACAGCCTCTGCAGCCGTGCTGGCCGTCCCTCCTCAGCCTGACTCTGCCTGTCTGCCTGCTGCTTGCTCCCTGGGCACTCGCCTGCCTCCTTTGCAATGCCCAGAAACCTGTTGTACCAGCTGCACGAAGCTGTCCCAGGGCTGGTAAGCAGCTCCACATCTTTGGGCTTTCTCAGAGACAGAGATCCCCTTTACCCTGCTGTGTAAACCTGCAGACCTGGAGCCTGGAGAAGACTGAGGGAAGACCTCATCAACTTAAGTCCTAAAAGGTGGATGTCAGGAGGATGAAGTGACACTTTTTTCTGTAGTGCCCAGTGACAGGAAAAGGGGTAATGGTCATAAGCTGGAACACAAACAGTTCCACTTAAACACAAGGGAGAAGTTCTTTGGTGTTGAGGTGAGGGAGCCCTGGCATAGGCTGCCCAGGGAGGGTGTGGAGGCTCCTCTGGAGGTTTCCAAACCCACCTGGACATATTCCTGTGTGACCTGATGGAGGGGAACCTGCTTTAGCAGGTGGTTGGACTGGATGATCTCTAGAGGTCCCTTTCACTCCCTTCATTCTGTGATTCTGGGTAAAACTAGGCCAACAACAGCCCAGATGTGCTGAGAAAGGCGCCAGCTTTGGTCCAGGGACCTGAAATCCCACACGTTGGTCTCTCCATCAGACAAATAAGCTGATGAAAGAATCATGCTGGAGAGCTAAAAAAAAAGTGAACAGGATCACAGCAGTTTATTTCACACAGACTTGTCACATCAGCCTTGGCAAGATCATATACACGAAAGATTGTTAAAACTCTTCTGGGAGTCTTAATGAGAGTAGTCTACTTTAAGTTCTCAAATGAAGGGAACATTGTTTACCTGTGTGTAAAGCAGTAACATTAGCATTGCTTTTCAGGTACACACAGCACTTTGTAGTGATTAACTAGTTAAACTTCATAACAACTCTAAACGACTTTTGTCAAGGCATCATTGTCTCCTATTTTGTATACTACAGGTGGTGAGATGTGTCCAAGCCTACCCTTCAGAGACAGAAGTGCCCAGCCCCTGGGATGGTGATCAGTCTAACTGTCCCTGCTGCCATCTTCTGCAGATGGATGGATGAGCAAAGGCTGTGCATTCAGGCACAAAAGGGAAGGTGCACAATGTTCATCAAGCTGACAGACGGGTCCATGCTTATGTTTTCTTAGGTTAATGGCATCAACAAACATCCCCTGAGCAGCCCAGCTTTGCTTCAAACAGAGCTGAGTGTCTGGTGGACTAACCATCTCTGGCTCATTTTGTCAGCCTTGTTTTTATGTACCAAGAAAAAAAAATGTCAAGTTAAAAGCCTTCTAGGCCAGTGTTCCTGGTTATCTTGTAATCTTGTACAACAGCAGCAGCCACTGTGAGATCTTACTTGACAGTGAGTCAGCCCTGGGCTGAGGAACTTCTTTCTTCCTGGGCAGTTTTTCCACTGTCTGCTTCAGGATGTCAATGTTCTCACCTGAGGAGAATTTGACAAGCTCTGCCCACAGACATCTCTGAGCAGGTGCCTTTCACAAAGCACAGAAAACAGGACATGAATTGCATATGTAAGCCTTACACTAAGTTTCATAGGACTGCTGTTAACCAGCTTTGCATTGCTGTTATTAACAAATGCAAGACCAGAAGGCTTCTCCTCAGTCATGGATGCTCTTGGGATATCAGTTTTGGCTGTGAGGGTGTATAAGGTCTTCCCACTCCCCATATCCTCTCCTTTTAGAGTGCTAACCTGAGCTTCCACCCCCTGTGCCAATGCAGTAACCATATGGCTATCATTTCAAAGGTATATAGGAGCCACCATCACAACTGCTGGCCCACCAAAGGAGCAGTGCTCTGGTCTGTGGGTGATGTGGGGTCTTCAGCGAGGAGACTACTGAGTGTAGAGAGACCAGCCCACAGCCCTGCACAAAGCTGGGAACATCCACTCCATATGCTGAGGAGCACTGAGTGAAGAGGGACACTGGGATGATGAAATGTTGTTGCAGGCTCTAGTTTAGTTGCTGAACTTCACACTGAAGCCACATACACCTGTTGAGGCCAAATACACTTACCTGCCTTCTCCAGGGAAAGTCGCGCGTGGCAGGGGTTAACATGGACAGATGGGGACAGGACACTGCACCCTCCTCAGATCACCTTTCCAGGACGTGCTGTCCATGGCTTTGTGGTCCTGTTCTCTGGAGGAACTCACCAGCAAGCAGAACTGCTGCAGAGTTGAACAACGTGGATGTCAGCAAATGGTTCACATCACACCAGGAGCCCGGGTGTGTGTCCCAGCTGGGACAGGAGCTAAACATCCCACCACACCCCCTTCCTGATCTCATAGCTAGACGATGAATGTCTCCTCAGTGTCCCAGTGAAATCCTGTCTCGAGGGAAGATCTGAAGGAGGATAAGAAGGATTTTTACAGACCAGTTCAAAGAGTTGGGAGGGCAAAGCGTGAGAACACACGGCGTGGTGGGGCAGACAGTGGGACAGCACCCCAGTGTTGCAACCAAGGGCAGGAACCCGACGGAAAGGGTCAGACAGCGACGGGCTGTGCAAGCCCAGCATCACCCGTGTAGCCTGGCTGGCAGTCCACGCTACGGGGGGCTGAGCAACGTGCAGGTAGCGACGGCGCTGAGCACCTGCAGATGGAGCTGCGAGAGCGGGATGCCGGCAGCACAACGCAGCACAGCACAGCACAGCACAACACAGCACAGCCTGGCTCGCAAAGCAGGTGGCAGGCGGCTGCACACGGACCCTCACGGGCCACAGACAGTGGCACAGGAAGGTCGAGGCTCCTCAGGCTGCTTTTGGGGGAATCTGATGAGACTGCAACAGGTTTCCTAACTATGGTGAGAAATGCCAGAGATGGGGAAACAGAAAAAACAAAAAAAAAAAGGCCTGCCAACAGCAGCAGTACCCAAACCAACAGCCTCTAACCCAAGTGACAGAACATTTGCTTAGGAAACAGGCTGAAATTCGTGTCCTGAGCAGTTCAACACAGGGACTGGGACTACTACCATACAGAGCTGTAGAGGCAGCCTTCACCTTGCCAGGCTTCTCAATTAGCATAAATACTCAATAGTCACTGACCTAGAAACGCTGACCCAGTCCACGGGGTCTGGCTACAGGAGATCCTGCTAGACCCTCTACAGGTTTCTGCAAAAAAAAAAAAGTCCTTCCCCAAAGCACAGACATTTTCTCAAGTGAAATTCCTAGCCATGAAACACTCGATGGAGTTCTGCAGAAAATTCTTACCATGAGCCCTCCTCCTACACTGCCTCTCCCAGAGCAGTGGCTGGGGCAACACCCCCGTAGTTCCCCACATCACATCCCAGGGATGTATGTGGGGTTCCTCACACATTTCCCAGACACACGTCCCTGTCCTGTGTGAGGCAGCTGCTCTAGACACTTTGGGGTGCTCCAGCAGCCTCTGCCAAGCGCTTCCGTGGCCAAGTTGAGTTCCCCAGCAGCTTGGCTGGCTCCACGCTCAGCTCCGCCTTGGAAACAGGAGCGCTTGAAGCGGAAACTCATCTCTGAGCCATCCAGGAGCAGCAGGTTCCTGCATTTTTTGGCAAAAGGGGAAAAAAAAAATCAGCAAGCAAACAGATGTGATGGTGGTAGCAGGAGAGGTGGGGAGTGTTCAGCTTTAGCTATGTTTGTGTCAATGCAGGGGGGGTTAACATCAGGGTGATACAGTCCCTGCAGCATGCTCTGGTAACTGGTAAAACAGTCTATTTAAGCTGTTCACCCAGAAAACCACCCATCCCTATTCACCCCTTCTGGTTCAGGCATTGGCCCCATTTCACCTGAAAAAATATCTTCTTCTTGCTGTTGCTTTGTGTGAGAGCAGCCAGGAAGGGTGGAGATGTACAAAGAGACGGTTAACTGGTGAGAGGGAAACAAACACTCAGCAATACAGAACACATCCACTGCCCGGCTCATTTCTCTGTCAAGCTTCCTGCAGCCCCCCCAAGCCCATTTCCCTGCCAGTAGCAGTAGAATCCTTCTCCTTGTGAGGTTTAAGCCCAACCCAGGGGGACACTTCCCAGGCTTAGCTGGTCTGAAGTGACCCCACTCCCTGGGAGGGGGTTGCAGGATCCAAATATCTGAGAGGCCAAACAAGGAGAGCCTTTCTTGGCAAAGGAGAAAAAGAACCTGGGAGGCCCCCTCAGCTCAGGCGACCCACCTGACCCCCATTGCAAACAGCTACAAATCCTCCTGCTTCCCCCCTGCAGCATTCCCAGGCACTCCCCCTCACTCTGGAGCTGGGCTTGGTTTTGCAAAGCATGTCAGCGCTGGCTGGCCTTGGAAGGTCAACACACTGCCGGCTGACTTATTTATCAGAGGGTTTTTCTGGCTGAGAATGGAGATGGGTTTAACCAGTGCATAGCAGAAACAGGCACAAGCTGATGGCTTGGCTTTGGCAGCCTCCCAGTAGGACAAGCTCACCCAGACCCTGATATCCAGCTTCAGTAAGGCTCAATGTGGTTCCTTCCAGGAGCCCCAGGGAGGGGCGAGCCTGACACTGGGCACCCTCATCCCTACCCCCCATCAGCCTGCGCTCCTGCCATCTCTGCACATGCTGAGTTAGCGGTGAGCAGTGCAGTTCCATGGGGTGCAGAAAGATGAGGTGCCAGGGCTGCCTCTTGCATGTGCTCTGGATGGGCTACTTGCCCAGCAAGACTTTAGGGAAGGGTTAACTTGACAGAGATTAGCTGAATCTCTATATATGTCCTCAGAGCCTCTCCCACTTCTGCTCATTTGCAGCAGAAAGAGACATTTCCCTTCCTTTGCTGGCTCTTTTGCCAGTTTCATCCCATCACCCCCAGAGTGGCTGCTCTCAGAGTTCCTACATTCCACTGTCACCTTCTCACCTTACACTTTTACCAGCCCCTTCTTCCCAACCAGTCTTCCAAGCACTCCCTGCCCCCCTCAATCCCCCTTTTAAGTGCAGCCTGTCCTGCCTCCTCCCTTCCAGGATCACCTCCTCTACCTTTTTCCATCCCAAGTACTTTTTTGCTGGCTTGGTTCTCTCTTGAGATAAACTTGCCAGGAAGGTATGAGTATCCAACCCTTCCCAGGCTGGGGAAAGCCCTCTGGCAGGGCTGTTACCTTGGCCCCCTGCCACACAGCATCATAGTTTTGGTTAAGCCCAGAGCAGGAAGAACCCACAATAGAGACCAGAGACATCCAGAAACTCCCTACAACTTATCATAGATACCCAGTACTCTAGCAACCTGGTGTTTTATATAAGTGACTGCTAATCATCATCATGGGGCAGTCTTCATGAACCACACCTGATGCAGATCTCAGCTCCTCCTCTGACAGGTGGAGAAAAACACAACTCAGATTGTGTAGATATGGGTGGCACAAGCTCATTCCTGTTTCCAGGTGCCAAGGGATTGCCCATGGATGAGACAGGGTGCTGGAGGCAGTGTGTTGGTTTGTGGGTGACAGTCCAGGTCCAGATCTGGAGTTCAGGGGCCATGGGCAGAGGATGGGTGGTGATGTAGAGCGTGGGTGACATGCGTGTGGAGGGGTGGTGGAGGCAGTTTCCAGGCAGAAGGGCTGTGACCCACACTGAGCTCGGGTGGAATGTCAGGCAGGTGAGGTGAATCATGTCTTCCTCCTAGTTTCTCCCCATCGATTACAAAAGGAGCCGAGATGGCTGCTGCAGATACTGATGTAATTTCCACCACCCCCCCACCCCCNTTTCTGAGTTTCAACAATATTGTACTTGGGAGTGCAAAATATTTAAGAGAGGCACATGTAGTTAACCTAAATAACAAGCTGAGGGCTTCCAAGAGATACTTCCTCAGCAGCCCAACCCAGCTACCCAAGATGTGTGTGCCACACTGGGTAGCATCAGGATATTTGCCATCGTCTCCATCCAAGCCTTTCTATTAAACCATCTTCTGGGGCTGCAATGGTTCATTGTGGTTCTGTGGTTTAAATGCACAGAAAACAGTCTTGGCTGCTGTACAGGGGAATATTGCAGCCAAGGGACATGTCCAGCATCTTGTGCAGTGCCTGCATTTGAACTGGAGCACCCCAGTGCTCAGATGACTCCCTGATTTTTGTTTTCCCTGCTTCAAAAGCCATCCATTTCCACAGACAGAACATCCCCCTGTTTTTAGGCAAGACCAGTGCTAAGAATTATTGTTCAGAGGGTGCCAGCTCTCTCAGCTGCTCCACATTTCACTCAGGAATGCCATTATTTTACGTTCTTTTTATTTCAGGAAAGTTGTAAGTAAATTCCCAGCTGAACAACAGTGGGAATGGAAACCCTCAGACCAGAGGGCTGCCGACATTATACAGGTACAGTAATTCCAAACTGATCCTCCTTTGTGCTGATAACAGGGCTGGCTATTGTTTTCCTGAAGTCCACATGTCCGAAAACACCGCGGGCGTAGATAATTGCAGTGAGCATGTGCTTTTGACTCTGCTTCTAAAACATGCCTGGGATTTAAGCTTTTTAAAAATCATGACCCCGATTCTGCTTTTTCCAAACTCAAAAGCAAAAATTCCCTTGGCTGGAAATGAAGGGTCTAGCTCTTAAATACAACTTATAAAGGGGCAAACATGGCCTTCTTTTTTTTTTTTTTCTTTCTTGTGATGAAAGAACAAAGCCTGAAAGCTTTCAGCGTTTCCCCAGCTTCTTCCTTTCCTCCCCCTTGATTTTATTCACTTTTTTAGTTGTAGAGAGTCAGGTCTTATCTGAAATGAACTGATAATTTGAAACTCTCAGCTTTTGCTATTTTACCCTCACAATGATGCTCATTTAGGTTAAGCTTTGTTTTTAGGATAAGGTTTTCTTTTAACTTTTGTCTGGGCACTTGGCTCACGATGGCCACCTTTTCATCCTTTCATGTTGTGCAGCTGCGACTGCAAGCTTGTACAGCTAAAGAAAGAAAATGAGTGAGGGATTGCTTAACGAGCAGGATAGTTCAATAGGCTATTTTCTGGTGAAAACCAAGGTACTATTTGGCCTCTCTTTTATCTGCCAGGGTAGTAGATGTTTGGAGACCATTCACTTGGGCTCTGAACTTTCATTTTACGTTTGCTGGATGTTAGCTGCTGCTCTGCAATTCCTTCATCATGAATACACCAGCAAAGCACATGACACACAATGAAAACCAGGGAAAATCCTCAATAAACTGCTCTCCAGTTAAATATTGTTAGGATAGGACACAAGAAAGAAGGAGTGTAGGGGGTAAAGTTCTATTTCCCCATCTCCTCTTACAACCAAAAAGATTTTGGCCTGGCCAAGTCTGAGATGCTCAGAGTTACGTTGTCTCAGGGCTGGCTTGGCTGAGACCAACGTGAAGGCGTAAACACGTTGTTACTCAGGGCCTAATTCCCTTTGGTGTAACAGGGCTGCACAGCTAATGTTTGTGTCAGAGATCCTTCTGCTCCTCGTGTCCCAGCTTAGAGTGATTCTAATTACATCTCACCTTACCGATCTTTTTGGCTTGCCTGCCTGGAATTGCTTCCACAGACCTGCTCAACTCGTTTGGCCGCTGCTTATTATTCAGCACAAACCCCCACCCACTGCCCTTTCATGTACATTCATGTTTGTGTCTAAAAGCCACAAAGGGACATTTCTTGAGGGGGAAGGTGATGCGGGTTGGCTGCTGATGGGGGCCCCCAGCCCCTAGTCGCAGGGCAGGGGTGACTCCTGTGCTGGCTGGTCACGCAAAGCAAGGCCAGAGCAGTATCTGGCTGGGTGAGAGTGACTCATTCCATTTCAAAATACGGAAAAGGTAATGAGACGCTTCCTGAAACTTGAGTTTTGCTCCCACAAAGCACAGGAGCAAATGTAAACCAGAATACAGCAAGAAACTGAGGCGAGAGTGTAGGTAGAGACTAGATCAGAGGAGGAGCCTGATCCCTTCCTGCTCCCCTTCCTTGCAACTTCAAAGTGAGTCTCACACAGGCAGGTGCAGGCAGCATTGATGGAAACAGCCTCTCTGGGTGAATCTCTGCTCTCTCTAAGGATGCCAGCTCTTATCTGATGTGGAAAACTCGGCCTCCTGCCAGCCTTTTGGGCGACACAGCTCTGACACTAGTAGTGAGAATTCCCTCACTGAACAGAGGGCTTCTTTTTGACTGTAGGCTGCAAAAGGACTTGATGTGTAGAGAAGCATGCTAAGGGTTAAGAATGGTGCAGGAAATTTCAGACTGCTCTGATTCTGTGTGAAGGAACGGACAAACAGCTCCATGAGCAGCAATGAAATGGAGGAAGGCTCTTGCAGCAGGCATCTCGCTGCCTTAGACTTTGTTTTTTGGTGTTGCCCTTCACACAGTGAACTCAGCCTAATGCATGCTTGCACTCAAATCCATAAGTCCTAGAGTGACTTCTTTGCTGAGTGTCTGATTCACCCGAGTCTGAAGCCACATCATGATTTAAGAGATGCTCCTTAGAGAAGTCAAATGTCAGAGCTGGGCTGAGTCAGTCACTATGACTGCTGATTGATTGGTCTCAGCTCTCAGGAATGGGACAGGCTCCTAGGCTATAGCTCCTTACTTAAGAGTGGCCACATACCTAGCAGAATCCTAAGCTTTCACCAAGTGGTTCCAAGGTGCTCAAGAGCCAAGTACCTGCGAAGGAACAGGAACTAACTAAAGGAGAAGGTTCTAAAGGAGAACTCATGGGCACTTCCCCAGCCTCTTGCCCTAGGCATGCTCAAAGTCAAAAACTTGAGTAAAGCTTGAGTAAAAGGCAACCTGTGCAGGTGCTGGAGGTTTGTATGTCCACGAGAGGTGGAAGATATAATTCATATTCCTATTCTGGTTAGTTTGAAGGCTGTGAATGTCCTCCCATGGGAGTGCCCTAACCTTGGGCTGGTGGCTCTTCTGGGCGGCTCTTTGTCTTCCACTCCCATCAAGGTGTGTCTGGGTGTGAAAACACTCATCAGGAAAGACAGGATCTGGACAAGACTCCTGGTGAGTCAACCGGCACTCCAGACATCCGAGTCACTCAATATTTGTACCCAAAGGCCTGGCTGCAGCAGGTGTGATCCCTCCATTCCTGCTCCATGTGAGGTGCTGCTGTGCCAATGTAGCAGGAATAGGCTCCTGGGCTTCTCTTTGGGTGTTAGAGGAGAGTGGGGATCATTAAGGTTTCATCAGACTTCTGAGATGCTGGCATTGGAGCAAGCCTGAGCATGACTGAGTAAGGCAGTTGGGACAGCAAATTCCAAGGGAAGAGAAACTGCACCAGAACAAAGGAAGTTTGTCTGAGGATAGAAACACAAAGAAAAGTCCTCATTGTTGCAGCTCTAAGAGAAACATGAAACTGTTTCTGAAGTTAGGCAAAGCTCCCTGCCTCCCAGCCATCCCTCATTTGTCACCCAAATTACATTGAATCCTGGGGCAGCACCTGCCTTTAATAAACTCGAGTTATTTGCATCCAAAAAGAGTCATTAAAAAAGAAAATGCTCCTGATCTTGTTCACCTGTCCTCTTTTAAGATTACGGTCTGACATTGGATTTTATTAATGCCCCACTGGCATTTGATTCCCGTGGAGTTGTACCCACCTTGCCACAGTGTAACTGAGCTGATAATCAGATCTGTCCATGCAAAGAATATAGTTCACAGAGTGATGTCATCAAGGAGCTGTGGCAGAGGCAGAGCAGGGAACCTTCCTCCACTGGGTGCTGCTGGTTCAGCCTGGCACATGGCCACCTGCTCCCCGCCGAAACTGCTTCTGACCTTCACACAAAGGGGGAGAGTCTTTCTGAGTGACTCACAGCATGGGAGATCATGTTGGGAAATGAGCAGTTGAGATCAGTACATGAGCTTACTTTCATTTTCGGGAGTGACTCTTCCCTTGGATGGGGATCAAGGAGGCAAAGAGTGGTTTGTTTATCCAAAAGGAGAAAGAGCTTTGACAGAGTTTTGGTGGCTGATGAAAGTTCAGAGTTGGTAGCTGAGAATTGCCTCAGGGCACTTCCAGATCCGAAAATCTGATGGGATTTTCGAACAGTAGCAGTCGGGAGAGATTGGGATCATTTCTGGATTTGAACTGCCGTGAGTACCCATTTGAAGCAGATCACCACTAGTTTTGTCAGAAGCTCACCAGCCACATTTAGAACAATTAGGCTCAGAACTCAAGAGTCTTCTATTCAAACAACTGCAGTTGGGAGTTTCTATCACTAGAATCAAAGGAGACCCCTTCCTAATGGGGTCCAATATAACCCTTCCTGCTCTGGCATAAGGGAACGTAAAGGTGTTACATCTCTGATCTGCTGGTTGCTTAATTCTATATAGATAAAAGCTGGCTGCAGCTTGTTACTGTTTACTGAACAGTAGCTATGGACAAAATCTTTGCCAGTTTGAATACAGACCTCAACCAGATGAGAAAAGGGATATGATGACAAAGGTAGCTGAAATAGCAGGATAAAAGGAAAACCTCTTCCCTTCCTGTGTTGTTAGAGCAAACAAATGGACGTAGTGTTTTTCCCAGAGGGAACTCCACACAAAAATAACAGAAATTGCCCCACAAATGGCAGCAGTCCCAAGATTTCATGGCTTTTATGATGCCACTAGAAGCCTTTTTCAAGCGGACACTGTCTCTAACATTCTGGCATTTGCCCTTGCAACACATGTGTGTGTGTCATCTACACATGTGCACACTCACACAAATACACTTTTACTCCTGCAGTGCCTGGTCAGAACAGATATGCATTCTCCACTCTCCTGAGTGGTTAAACTTCAGCTTGCTGGAAGGCTGCCTGTGTTGGGCTGGGCTGTGTTAACACTGACACACAAGCACAGTGTTTCCAAAAGACAGAATTATCCTGAGAGTCTAACTTCACCAGTCAGCTTAAAATTTGACTGATCATCTGTAACAGAATCTCACTAACTGGTTCTCACAGATGAGTAAGAACAGATACTGCTGCTTTTTTTAATTGCTACCATCAAGCTTAATTGGATGTTCAAGTTGAATGAGTGTAAGTATACAGAGGCGGGTGTGGGAATGTGTCCCAGATTGCACCCACCACATTCTTCTGGCCTTCTCTGGAAGGAGATGTCATCATTATAGCAACTATCCTTAGCCATCCCACAGTTCTTGAGCTGGATGGAGCCCAGTCTCCCTTCCCCATTTGCCCTGGTCAATGTGAGGTAACTACCTCAGAAGTTGATGCTACTCCCACTCCATTCCTCTGGTCTGTATCCGCAGCAGACTCCACAAACAGAATTAAATCCACATGAGAAACATCCATCAGGAAAAAAAAAAGGAAATCTATGAGAGTTATTACACTGCTGAGAGGCCTCCAAGGAGCAAGGGGAGGAAGAGAGCTGGGGCTGTTACTGGTGTTAGGAACAGAGCCAAGTACCATGCTTGTGGGAAGGGATACCTTCTCCCATCCCAAACTGGGTGTTATGGCATGTCCAGCAGCAAGTGCACTGCTGGTCTCTGCAAATACATCAGGTCACCTACTCTGAGAAGAAAACCATTGCTATAGACGCTTTGTACTCAGCAGAAGCAGTCTTTCACAGAAAATCACATCAATTGTTCTTAAGTGGGAAAAGTACAACTCTGAGAGGAACCTTTCCAGTTTCAATTAGCTGTATTGTGAGTTGTTTTGCAAATGAATCACAAGGGGGAAAGGAAGAGTGTTTATTTAGCTTTTATCAGCATTTTTTTCTTCAGAACTGAAAGAAATTCAAAAGAAAGTAAAAAACTCAAATGTCCTGAAAGAATTTCCCGTGGTAAGTCATGGATGTGGCATCCACTGCTTTTTCACCCATTGGTCCAGCAGATGTGAATCAAAATTACCTATGGCACAGGAGAGCCCCAAACAAGCCTTTCCCTAAACCTCTTCATGGGAATGCTCACACTGCTTTACCTGCACATCTCCCTCCTGTCAGGAAGGGAGCAAAGTATATGGTGCCCTTCATGCCATCTGCAGCTATTCTGTAAGAGATGCCTAACTGGCTGAAACAGGGACTATGGTCAGTCGTGAGACCTTCTCTGCTTTATCTGCCTCATCATTTCTATAGGTAACCCTCCTTTAAAATCAGTAGGATCTGTCAGGTTGTGTCCCAAAGGGGAGTCCAGGTGCTGCAGTTCCCAGAGCAGGCTCAGAGGCACTCAGAGCATTACTGCCTGCTTTGCCAGAGCCATTACTGTGCTTTGGTCATGCATGAGCAAGCACATAGTTGGTTCTGTCCCACCTTTAATACATTATTTATTTTTTCAGGCTCTGAGCTGTTTGCACAGCACCTGGTAGAGCTAAATTGAAGCCACTGCTCAGAGGGGCTGTGGTGGGGAACAATATTTCTAAAATGCTGAAAGAGTACCAATGGAAAGCTCTGCCAGTTTGTGTGCAGAGTGCATCACTGCCCCTTTCACACAGCATGGATTTCATTATCCAGGTGAATAATAGGAGGAAAGGGAGGGCTGATTTCTGAAAGCCAGGACATAGATAAGCAAGTTTGCCAATATTAAGAGTGGGTAAAGATGGCTTAGAGCAGGTACTTTACAAATCAGCTTGAATCGCCTCCAAAGCCTTTGTGATTTTGGGTCCAAGCAGACAAAGCAATGCAATCCTTCAAGTGTTCCCAGTGTTGACACACACTGCTGAGCTCCATGTATGCCAAGATAAAAAAAAAAAAAAAGGCAGCCTCCACCAGTCCATTATTCAGTGCTAGACAACTTGATTATGATGGAAACAAACTACAGTTTTGCAATGTTGACATTGTGATCTATGGTAACAAACAAGTTATAAAAAGCCTGTCACAATTTGAACTAGTGCTATGGCTGTAATTAATGTTTTTAACTCAATCTGAAACACCTTATCTGTCTTCTTTGGAAAAAAAGGTTCATGCAAAGTGCGATGCTTTAAGAGCAGTTTTCATCAGCACTTAACTTGGGTCATGATGTCATCACCTTTCAGAGCTGGACTGAGCCTGGTTCTGGAGAAAAATTGTAAGGAAATTCCTATTAAAGCATGGTCCTGGGGTGATAAGAGCTGCTCTGTATCAGAACTAATTTATGCCTTCAGCAAAGTTGGGTGTGTGCAAGGAAAGTTTGGTCATTTCTCTGCAGCATAAAACACAAGACAGGGTCTTACTTATTTTAGGTTCCAGTTTCTGGGAAATTCTGCAGAAAGCCTGGGACCTTTGCTGCCCTGCTCTGTGCTTTCTGCTGGTCTGACCACCCGTGTGACAAACCTGGCAGAGAACCATTTACTCAGTTCCAGAGGTGGCAAAAAGAAGGAGGCAAAAGTACATGGGTAGCAAGGACAGAGCAAAGTAGATCTCCCTTTTTCAGGGGCAGCCTGAGGACAAAGCGGTTCATCTTTATGCTGTGCCTGCATCCAGACTCGAAAACCTCACAGCTGTTCAATCCCAAACCAAAAGTCACGTAGCCTCCTGAGTGTGTGATGGATTTGTGGAGGAGGAGAAGGAAGGATAGAAGGATAGAAGACTAGCACAGGTGACAAGAGACACGAGTTCAAAGCCTTGTGGATCTGTAGACACTTGCCTTGGTTTCAGGTATTTAAGGTTCAGGGCTATGGATTGCCTTGCTGCTCATTTGCACACAGAGTGAACACACTGTCCTAACCCACCAGGCTACTCTTGAGGGTGATGAGAATTTAGGTGTGCAGATAAAACTGTAAAGAGCCCCGTGAATCCCCTGGAGACAGTTTGAATTTCAAACAAGTATTTTCTCTGTCTGCAGGGCTTAGTCCTGCAGTCTTACCTTGAGACATGAAGCGACAGCCTGGAGCAGTCTCATGAGGTCAAGTGCTGCATAGGTGTAAGTAATTATTAATAACAAATCTACTAAGCAAATGGAAAATGTGTTTGAGCCATTGCAGTGTTGTACCCCAAAGCAGGACCAGCTCACAGAGCAGTAATTATTCACTCTCATTGCAAGTCTCTCTATCCAGTGCCTGTGTACCACCCTGGTACCCCACTCTGTGCCTTGAGATCATTCTGTTATCACGGATGGTACTAACAATATCCTCAGCATCATTGTCTGGACTCAAAAAGCAGCAGTTAGGGAATGCAGATGGGGAGCGGAGCTTTGGTTTTTTTAGTACTTACAACAGTGATTGGGGCCCAGTTCAAAAGCTTTGGGGAAATATTGTTTGATCCAGTGCTAACACTTTTGAATCTAATGAAGCTGGACAGTATTTCTTAGCAGTGAGTGTTACTGCAGCAGATGTTGAGCTATCACATCCTACCCGTCTCTGAAGGGTGCAAAGGGTGTTATATTCACAAAGATGGTCCAGCCACAGCCCAGTGTGGTGGTGTTTTTCATGTTGAGGGAACATACCTCAGCTCCAGTGTGAGCAAACACATTAACATCAACAGAGCCTTTTCTCCAAGCTAAATATATTACGGCATCAGCAAATTACAGGGCACTGTAAATTAGACTCCCTCTTGTGCAGGCTCTGCTTACTGGGCCAAGCCCACATCCCTCCCTTAAGAAAGGCACAGCAGAGGGTTTTTGTTATTCCTCAGTCTGCCTTGCTCTTTGCACAGGGCTGTGTGCTTGGGCATGGTCACCATTCTGCTCCTGCTCCCAGAGCATCCATCCCATGCATAGTCCCCAAAGGATGCATTCATCACCTCACCCTGTGCCAATGACCAGCAAACCTCCACAAAAGCCACAACCCATAGGTCTGAGTCTGTGATAGGTCATTTTCACCCATTAAAAGAAAAGAAAAAAACAAACCAAAACCACACACAGGAAGGGACTGGCTTCCCCTTTCTGTCCTGCTTCTGAGCACTTGCAGTCAGGAAAGGTTCAAACAAGCCCCCAGAGCACCTGCTTTGAAATCCTAGAATCAGGTAAACAAGCAGACCTGGCTCACTGACAGATGTGTTTCAGTCGATGTGTTTTTACCAGATCTTTTCTAGAGAACTGCACAGTGTGGAGAAACACTATTGCAGGTCTGGGAAAAACAATAATTAAAATGAGCCGTTGAGCTCTTTTCACTGGAAAAACAACAAATGCAGCCCACGCTCTCCCATCCCCCTTCCTGCAGCTGGCAGCTTTGCTCACAGAAAGTAACCTGGGGCCACCAGCTCCAGCTCTGGTTGTGTGTGCCAGAGCTCTGCCAGCTCCAGTACTGAGGTTATGCCACACACACCTCGGTGCAGCCACCTCTCCAGGAGCTGCATTTAAGACGAAAGGCTCTAAAAAAGCAGCAAAAGAGAGAGCAAACACAGGTAAATGATTATTTACAGCTGCTGTGTGGGGAGAGTTACACAAGGGGAGGGTGGAGCAAGTTCCACTGCCCTTCCATGATTTGTGGGCAGAAAAGCCATCACCCCTGTAATGTTTCTACTCCCCCAAGATGGAGTTAATGCTGTTTACCTTGTAATAAGAATGCTATTTCTTGCCCTCTTTTTAATTCCCCCTTGGCTGAGGTTGTTTTCACAGCTTCCCTGCTGCTCACCCGCTGGGGCAGCTGGCTCTGAAAGGAGCTGGGAGTGCCAGGCTGGGAGTACCAGCATCCTACCCCTCCCACCTGCTGAACATTGCTGGATGGTTCTCAAATTAAAAATGAAAGCCTTTGCCTGCAGCAGGAGATGAATCCATGGCACAGATGAATCCACTAGCACTGAGCAGCTCTCATGTAGCTTAGCACTGGCTATACCACATTGCTCTTCCCTCCCTGCAGCCTGCAGGATACAATCTTTCTCATCTATTTTTTTCCCTCCATTTAAACCCACCTGAAAACTATAGGGCATTAGCAAAGGCTGTCTGTGTATCCCTTGGTAATGGGAATCCTTGCTAGGAGTGCAGATAGAGGTCCTTAACTGTGATGAGGTGGGTTGATCTCAGCCCTCATGAGAAAATGCAGTTCTTACCTTTACCTTCCTGGACAGTGATGTACCTTTAACATGTATGGCATGTTGTGATGTGGTAGGTGAAGTACTAAAACATCATGGTAAGGACAAAGACTTGTGCAATGTCCCAGACAGAATGTGCCAACAGCTAATCTGACCCAGCCTGGCTGTGCCAGGCAGGAACAGCCTGGTGTGGTCAGATGAACTCAGTGGTGCAAGGGCTTTGGACAAGTCCCTCCTCAAGGAGGAGGCCCTGGACAACTGTAGAGAAGGGCAGGAAAGGAGCAGAGCTCAGTTTCAGAGCAAAGCAAAAAAATCAAACACACAAAAATATCTAAATATAGGAATCTTAACATTAAATTCAGGTTCCCAACATAAAATCTGTGACTGGCTGATGAAGTGGACAGGAGTGGACGGCAATTTATGTGCCATGGAGGCAAACGTAGTGGATAGGTGGGTTGCCTGGATGGGTTGTCCAGTACCCAGCCCCCAGCCTGGGCAGGACCCACTGGCTGGTGGCTGCTCACAGTCCATGTGGCAGCAAGACAGAAGTTCCCGTGGCTGGGGGCTCCTGGTGCCTCCAGCAGATCTCTGTAGGAAATGGAGACCCTAGAAACACCAAGTCCCTGACGCAGTATGCTAGGAATCCAGGCAGGGCTTTTCTGGAAAAGCTGTAGGAGTTGGGATGGTTTCCAATCAAGCACATGAGGCTCAACAAAGGAGTGTTTTTTTCCCTTTCTGCTCAGTGATGCAGATGCCATAGCGTGCAGGACCTGTGTGGGGAACTGCAGACAGGATCGAAAGCAAAATGCCAGAGAAGTAAGCTCCTCGTAACAGGCTGGGCTTCTAGGAGGGAAGTGGCAACCAAACAAATGAAGGAGACAGTGCGATTGGAAGAATGAAGAGTCTAATAAGTGGGGATAATGTGGCAAGCCTTGCAACACTATGTTGCAATCAAAAGAGCCAGTTTGGAAAGTCCAGGTCAGTTGCCTAGTTGTATGCCCTGGCTGAAGCAAGTGGTTGCTGTGAGTCTGTGGCTACTAACTGCAGCACTCTGAGCAATGAGTACACCTGGGCAAGTTTGTGATGAGCAATCACACCGCTGCATTGTGTGACACCAGCCATCTCTGCCAGCTGGTGAGTGCAAAGGTGTCAGGTAATGTCACAAGGGAGACATCTTGATGGCCTACACAGACACATGGGTGCTACTCGCTGACAGGACTGTCTGGCCACTTAAGAGGTCCTAAACTGCAAGATTTGAGTGCAGCCTTGCCACTGTGCAGAGCTGACTGTAGGATGTCTCTTCAGGTAGACACAGGTGTAAGGCCCTGGAAAAAGATGCTGCTACTGTTGGCATCTTTCAGATGTCCTTAGTGAAAACACTGAGACAAATTTACATCACCATCCCTTCACTGGCAGTCCCAGAGTTACTCCATGTGTCTCCATGCTCAGAACAAAGGCTCAAGTTCTTTCAGTCAGTCTGGTTACTTATCTAAGATTTGTAAATCTGCTACATTTGAGCACCTTCAGGAAGTTACTGGCATTTCTGGAGTTTGCTTGTAAGCAGGAGTGCTGCATTAACTTATTTCCCTCAGTAATGCCATTATTTCCATTCTGCCTTATATTAAAGCAATGAATTTTTCATAAACGTTTCTTATCACCACCTGACACCAGCTCTATTGGTTAATTCTGGGAATCCTCACTGTCAGAAAGATTTCAGTGCTTTAATACACTATATATGTATGTATATGTGCTGGGAGCAGCACAGAAAACAAAGGCAGATTTATTATAAGAAGCTCATGTAAATCAGAAGCTGAATCTATAAAGGCATTAGCATGGATCATTTCTTCAAACTATTGAGTTGGAGAAGCCAAGAAACCCAACAGGCTGATGCTATTACAAAAACATCTTGAGCTCTCTTCCTTCTGTGAAATATCTAAGCAATATAAGTAAGCATGTAATTCCCACTGAGAGTGAGGTTCCCTCCATAGTGCACACAGCTTTGGCACAACGTAATAAATATGGTGTGGAAGAAGATGCCAAGAAGCAGTCCAAGTAACTGTGGTCAGTACAGACAAATGCAATTATTTCACTGCAAGATGGCTTTAGCAGCAGGAACATCAGTCACCTGCAAGGACTGAAATCCAGTGGGAAATTCCCTCCCAACTTTTAACCCATGTTGTTCTTTTCCTATGAAACCTACAGCAGAGATGGCCAAAGGAATAACAGAAAACCTGGTCAAGAGGAATTGCATCATTGTGCATGAAAGGAGGAAAAAGGTTGGAAAGCTCCTTCCCAAGCATACTGAAGGAAGAGTTGTCCTAATTGGGCAAGGGTCATCTCTTGGGACATTGCAATTAGCATCCAAACTGTAGGAGATTATGTTTGCCCTCAAACTTCACCACTGTCTTTCCAGACAACCTGCTGGCAATCCACAAGCCCTATCCAAATGCAAGTTTGGCTGTGAATATTGTCAAATTAGAAGTACAGCAAAGAAGGTAGCCTCTAGCCATTTCCTTTGTGCCAGGCTCACACAGATTTCTCTCTCCTGTAGTGGCCTATTTTTGCCAGCAGCTGAGAAGCCCTACTGACCACTTTACAGGTGAGATAGCTTTCCTTCCCCATTCCTCTGCACAGCACCTTCATTCTGCTCAGGAAAATCCAGGGTGGAACTTGCAAATGTCCTTGGAGAGCAAGTAAGCATGAAAACATGGGAAAAAAAATTAATCTCAATGGAAATCCTTGACTAATTGACAGGTTGGAATAAGAATGACCATAGATCCCAAACTATGCCAGGCAACCAGTCCGCTCCAGGCACTGCAAGCTCACTCAGCCAGCCACATGCCTGGCTCTTTTCCTCTGCCAGCTTTACAAGGCCTAATTAGTTCTATTCCTTTTGTTTGTAATTACAAAAGCAAACAGCTCTTGGAGAGAGGGAGAAGAGAGGAGGCAGCTCCTTGACTGAGCTAAAGAAAATGTTCTAAAAGTTTGCCTCTCGTCAGGTGCACTTGAAACTATGAAGCGGATGAACATAAGAGCCCTGGTGAGTAGGAAAAGGTTTCCAAGGTCAGGCAGAAGCAAGTGGGTGGAACCTTGCTTTCCTAGGGAGGCATCAGTATAGGTTAGAAGAGACCATCCAGCCAAGAACCACTCTTTACCTGACCTGCAAAAACATCCACCTGACTGGTGGTATTCATTGTCACAGCTGGGAGAAGCATAATATCCTCCCAAAAGGGGCTTTAGATTGAGATAAATCCTCTCCATAGCCCACATCTTCATCATCTTGTTAACTCAGAAATCCTGTCAAGCATTTGTATGAGTTTAGGACACACTTATGAGCATCAAGCGTCAAAACAATAGTCTGCACGTGATAAAGCTAGAGAGAACACTGCTGAAACACTGAGCATCTCTCCCAGGAGTGTCTTGGCTCCACACCCCATCCCTTCCCCATTCCTGCAGCTCCCACTCCCCTGTGCTGGATCCATCTGCCTTCCCCCTGCCCCTTCCTGCTCCACCCAAGGTGCAGTCTGCCTTGCCAAGGAGCAGACCTTCTGGTTCCTGGGCTGCAATTGTAGCAGATTACTGGGTGAGTTTCTGCCAGAGGCCACAACTGCCTGACTCACTACAGAAGATCTGTCCCCACCTTCATCTGCTGTAGATACACACAACTAAACAAACCTTCACACTGGCAGGCAAGCTCCCAAATCCTCAGGCACCCCTCTTCCAACACACCATCCAAGTTCTGCTAAAAAAAACCAAGAAATTAAGTAATACAGTCCAATTTTCTTTAAAAAAGTCCATTTATTGAAATTGTTTAAACACTTTATACAAGTTCCAAATACAAGCATCTGCTCCCTGGCTCAGGGTTAATGCAAATACAAAAGCACAGACTTCAGCAGCTCTTTAATGTGACCCGAGCTGCCACCTTCTCAGACCGAGGTCTCATGAGGCTGCTGCTATGCACAGGCAATTCCCCATGGAGAAGTGGAAGCCACATGACCCAGCTGCAAGTACAGGCCAATATCAAATCAAGCCTGAAGCAAACACTCTGATTCTTTTAGTAACGTTGATTTGTGTTACAGAGTCAGGTCAAACAGAGGTACACGGCTTATACAAACCACCAACACCATGGCTGTACATAGCTCAGCCCCAGAGACTCTCCTCATAGACAGAAGGAAATAAAAGACATCTAATGCTTCTGATTACATACACAATTATAAAGCCTAGTCAGAAGCAACCAGTTTCCTTCTGTAGAAAAATAAATGTTGAGCTTTGGAGAACTGGTACCATCCTTCTAGGAATTGAGACTTCCTCCAGCCAGTTAGTGAAACACCAAGTGACTGACTGACTGGGTGTTTTGGAGGAAGGGGTGGGAACTTTTCATGAGCTGCATTTTTTTTTTTTTTTAGGTACAACTTAATATGCAAGGATGGCTTTATCTTTAAAATGTTAGCTTCTTCCTCTTTGGTGAGCTTGGATTAAAAGAAAATGCCATAACCTTTGGGTTGGCTTCCTTGGAGTTTGCCTTCATATAATCACTGAACGTGTTTACAAGAAAAAAGACAAGATCAAATGGCAGCACGTGAGGTATCCTTGGGGAAACATCAGGGAGTGGCAGTGCATTCAGTATGGTTTAACACATTTAGCTGCAGAAGGCAAACTGAGATCAGTAACTAAACCCAAGTGAGAAAAACTCAAAGAAAGAGGAGAGTGTATGTTAAAAGGTGGGCTGTACACCTCACAGGGGGATCAAGCTTCAAGCTCAGTTAGGTACTAGGGTGGGGACATAAGAGAAACAAAAATCACTGGCAGCACTCTGTATCTAAGGAACAACAGCCACAGTCCTACCAGAGATACACAGTGAAAACTGAAGGCAATCTTATTCCTTTAGCTCTTCCCTGGCACCAGGAAACCTGCAGCTGCTTTGGGAGTCTGCTAGTCTCTGTGGTTACAATTTCGCAGCCTTTTGCTCAGACACAATCAACTTACAAGATACACTCCATCTTCTGTTGGCCAACAGCTATCTGCATGGACAGTTAGAGGTTTCAGTTTAAGTCACAGCAATTTGTGTCTGACCCTGTGTCACGCCAATCTGCACAGAACAGAGGGGGCTGAAGACATCAATAAGACAGTACAAGAGCATTTTAGATCTCTTCAAGCGTTTCTATGTGTAAAGTCTTTTCCCTAAAATTGTTTCCCCTCAAGCTACCAGTTTCATCACTTTGTTTATATGTTCCTTTAATGTCTACACACACCACACTGGGCTCTAGTTTGAGGGGATATGGGACTGAATTTTTACCATCTATTTTTTTAAAAAATACCTAAAAAAGCACCAACATCCATCTAAAAAAAAAAGTATCATTTTTTCCCTTTTACTCCCAAATACTAAAACTTAACCCAAGCTTGGAGGTTTCATCTTTCCAGTGGCAATACCTATGAACCTAGGCTAGCCTTCCTCCACGGGCTGGGAGAGAAAGGAGAAGTTATGTCCAGTAGCAAAGAGGATTACAAAAATATACACATTTTTGGGAGAAGAGGAAGGCAGAACCTGGAGTCTGAACTCTGCTCAGAACAATGGCATTGTAGTGTCCTCTCCAAAATGCTTTCACTACTAGTGCTGGCAACTCCTCTTCTTTGTTTCATTATACATAATCCTTCCCCGTGGAGGGAGCATTTTTGGGATAGCCTCGGCTGGGTGGATATGAAGTTTCTCTCCGTGGACAGGAGCAGCAGAGGAAGGCTCCCCCCAGAATGGCCAGAGAAGCAGCTGCCCAGCCTATGAAGAGAGCTGATCCAAACTCAAATCTGCAAGAGAAAGAAGAGTGAATACTACAAGTAATGCCTCTGAATGTTAGCATGTTCACACAAAGCCAGAGGGAGATGAAACAGCTTCTTGTAAGGCAGCAGTTTGGAACATCCCGAGACTCAGTTGACCCTTTAAAAGCCCAGAGCTCTAGACTGGGTTAGTCCAGTCTATCACATCACCCTGAACAGCTGCAGCAGGGACAAGCTCTGGGGAAACAGGGCCTTAAGAATTAATGGAGGAAAAGTGCATAAGTTAAGTCTCTCACAGTGATGCTGTCTTAAAACAAAGTCAAGATTTACAAGCCACACGAATGATAAGATCTAGTCCTAATGCTCTTTCTGCATGGTTTGAAGCCAACTCAGCTCAGGGAATTTCCTTCTTTGAGCCATTGCTACTCAAAACTAAACCCTGCAAGCATTTGTCATGATACATTGTAGTGTTTATTAAACAGGACAGGACAGTACCTGGTGTTGACTGGGGTGAAAGGATCATAAAAGGCCCGAGCCACTCTGTTGCCATACCAGGATGTGGCCACCAGTGCTGCCATCCCTGCAGGGACACAAAGGGAAGAAACAATATCATGATTTGCACAACCCAACTAACTCACTGCAATAATAAGCACGTAGAAGAACCTGCATCCAGAGTGATGCTGAGCTACTGCTGCCCTGGAAAATTCTGAGCTGTTACTCAGTAGTGGTTGGAGCACAAATTAAGGAGTTGTGGTCACCCAAAGTTAATATTACACCAAGAGGCAGGACTGCTGACAGCTTGCCACTGAAGCAGGTTGAACAGGTCAAACTCAGCTCTGCTAACAGAGTTGAAAGGCATACAGTCCATATAGAAAGCAGAATGCTAGTGCCAAGGGATAAAATTTGATGCCTTAGCCAACAGCCCAAAACACTCTTGGAGCAGTAACAAAAAGTCCTCTCTCTTCTTCACATGTCCTATGAAGAGTAAATGCATTTAGGAAATAGCACTAAATAAGGAAATTTAGGAAATAACACTAAACACATCTGCATGTTACCAACCTGCAATGATGAAGATTACCCCACCAAAGACAGCCATCCACATCTTCTTCACCTGGTCATCTTCCATGCACTTCATGCATTTCATGCCAGTCACAGCAACAAACACAGCCACAAGGCCCAGGAGTATTGCAGCCACCATCAAAGCCCGAGTGGCCTGAAGACTGCCTAGAAGACATTAGAATATGAAAATTCAAGATACATATAGAAATTCAAATTAATGGCCTCAAAATAGTCTGCTCCCTCTTACACAGGATACAGCCAAGAAGACATTCCTTTTCAGCTTTAAGCTTCCAGGGACTGTCATATGCATCAGGATCAGAGGACTTTCAGCCTCTTCTAAAATGCATGGCAAACAAGGGCATGCATCTTTTTGTAGGAAATGACCTGGGAATTGCCCCCAGACATCTTTTGTTCCTTGATAATTTGAATATCAATTGAAAGGACATATCTGTTTATCAAAAGAAGTATTCAGATTTAGGCTCTACCTTGACAAAGCACTTAGGCACATGTTTTAATATGAATAGTGCTATACATATGAATAGTCCTACAGCAGACAGCAAGGCCCCTTTTATTACTCAAAGCCTCTAAAATCTGTCTTCAGGTGGTGCTTTAGATATTTTTTGTGCTAAATTTTTGAGTCCCACAGGGACTCAATTACAAATTACAGCAGAAACATTTCCTAGCCAAGAGACAAATAGGGTGGTTTTAATTCTACCTAAAATATTTGGTTTAGACTCAAAGATATGCAAGTGGTTTATTTGGAAGAATTGGACCATAGGATGATGCCTCTCATAGGCAAAGGTTGTATTTGCCATGGTTCTCAGCAGACAGATTCAAACGTACTTTATCAAATATTTGGTTTTATACTGAGTCATCTGAAGATTTAGATAAACTAACTCTATGTATGTGAGCTACTGAATCCAGATTTTATTGATACCAAGGAGAAAGAAAATAATGACATAAATCAAGTAATTACAGATAGAACACCTGAATAGCACTGAAATAAAAGCCTGAGCTTTATTGCCTAGCATATCAGGTTTGTTTGAACAGCATGGCTTTTAATGTACAGCCCTGATCTGGGAACAGAGTGGTTAAAGAACAATCTCCCAGGAGCATGCTGTAGCCAAGGCAAAAGTGTCCCCTGACACAGATGGTTATCCATGGCAGTGACACACGTACAGTTTCAGCAAAGTGTCACCAGAGTCTGTTCCCAAGTTTGGGTGGAGCTCACCCCTCAGAAAGCACACTGCCAGCATTCTGCTCTGCAAAGCACCTCAAGCGTGGACAACAGCAGCTGCAAGATTCAAACCTACAACAGCACACCTGCAAAGTCAAGTCAGCATTGGTACTATGAAATCATCAGGGCTTGAGCTACAATGGGCTCTTTGGTTCAACCTAAAACAGACAGAAGTTCAAATCTAATGCTAGCCAGGAGGGTAGCATTGCCACACACCTCTCTATCCTCTGCAGCTGCTTTATTATGCTTTCTCCCACACTGCTCATGCAGGGAAATTCTTGTGACTCACACCAACAGGCTGCAGTTCTGCTTTAAAACAGATCTGGATCTGCCTCCATACACAACTTTTATTGTTCCATAAAACAGATTATGAAATCAGTTAAAAACAATACAAGAAGAAGGTGATATTCAGAATAATAGGAAGTGACACTTTCATAGGAAGAGTTTTGGCTTTCTTGGGAAAAATCCCCTAATCAGCTTGGCTAAATGTTCTCTCTCACCTCCTTCAGGAGGGAAAGGTGACACACCTCTGAACCACCCAGGTGTTAATCAAATCCCATCTGCTGCATTGATTGCAGAAACTCATTTACAAAGCCATTTAACCCTTCAGCGTAAGTCACAACAGCACTATCCAAACACATTTTAATAGATTTATCTCCAATGTCAGGCTACATTAAAAATTGTTCCTAGCTTACAAAAGTGATGCTAATCTCCAAAAGATATCATTTTACTGATAGTTTACCACTTAGTTTACAATTCAGCTGCCATACATTTAATGCTAAACTGTGCAATTAGAGCAGCAGCTCTGGGGAGGTCAACGGCTAAAGACTAGGTCGTAACTTGCTCAGGAAAGGACATCTTCTGCAGAGGTATCAAATCAAGTCTACAGTAAGTTGGGCTTAAGTCTTGCTGCAGAAGAAACTATAGTTTTGAAAGTGTTATTTTATGAAGTTGAAAATAGGAAATGTTATTGCAAAGAACAAGTTATAAGACTGGGAAGAGACCTCTCACCTTTAAACACAACACTAAGGGAAAACACAGGAAGATGCTTGAAAAAGCTTCCATGACCTCAGAAAACCTAGCTATGAAACATTCTGAAATCTCAAGATGTACAAGTATTAACTGGATGCAGGCCACAGCAGCTTTGCAAAAGCAGCTGAACAAAAAGCAGTATTGTGAGCATTTCCCAGGGCTGCCCACTTTCAGTGGCAGACCATTAAGGGACATCTCCTGGTGTCCTCACTTCTCTGTTACACATGGCTCCATGGCATAGGACAACAGAAGCATTCAGGACGCTTGCAGTAGGACAGAAAAACAGGTTGGAGCATTTGCAGAACAGATTGTCCCTTTACCTCAAGAGGTTTTAAGGTGACATGACTGCATTAGTCAGCCATCTTCCCTCCCCTCCACCCAAGCTGTCTGCCCTGGGCTCAGAGTATGCACTCGGAGACAGTGCTTTTGTCTTCCCACCACTTTTGCAACGTGTATAGAGTACACTGACTGTGGTTAATCATCACACCAGCCATTAGTTATTATGTACACATTAAAAACCATGTTGTCAATAGAAGATGCACATCCAGAGGCAGAGAAGCCTCTTTAAATGTTAACTCTGTTGTTCACATGGGCCTTTCCAAGTGCTTTGAAAAAAATCCCAAATGATATAATACTGTCTTAAACCTGCTAAACAGGACTGACTACCAACAACAAGTAGAGGTACTGTACAGCAATTTAACTTTACAACTTCTATCATATTAGAAACAGGATTTCCCCACACTCCTTGCTGCAACTGTCTTGCCAGCAGGAACAGGTACACTGCTTGCTGCCTCCCACACCACAGCTCTCAGAAAGCCCAGGCCATCTCAGGAACCCATGGGGCAAAAACCAGTCCTAAACAAAGCGAGACACATCAGCCTGGCACCCAACAATGGCTGTCAGATGGGAGTATTATTTTGTCAATATAAACCACTATTGACTTGTAAGCTAAATGTTTTTATTGATGGTTAGAAAAGAGAGGCCTGGCCCAAAAAGCCTCTGGCGGGAGAGCACTAAAAAGCAGCTTAAAACTATTGAGGATGGTTAACAAGAAGTGTGTATTCTGCAAGCCATAAAATGCTGTGTATGCCCACAAAAGTGACACACCAGCTCATATCTGTTTTGTTTCATGAAACTCACTTTAAAAGACATGCTAATAAGCAGTTCTAACTTATTGCTATTGGGTTTGGACACAAACTACATGATGCAGCTTATCTGAAGACTTTGTCTTTCCCCTCAGCTACCATTACCTGACACAGGATAATTGCTATCAACTACTTAGTTATAAAAAAATGATTTAATCAACAGATGTTTAAGGTTATTTTTCTGTCATCAAATTTCAAATTTCCTTATTTATTCTGTTTGTCATCTACATCATAGAAAAGCTCTTGGGAAAGTGTGATTTTTGTAATGCCTGCTTGTAATGCAAAATTGCTGTAATGGCTCTGTGTGCAGATTATGTTCTGATAGGGATGCTTGACTGCTTTGTTTCTATTTAAACTATAGAAAGGTTCTTTCCCTTCCCATGGGCCTCCATGCAAGTGCAACCAAGTAATGAGAGAATACAGGTGAAACAGAGGCTATGCAGCTCCCTCTAATCTCTGTGAGGGATGTACCCCAGGAGTTGCTTCCTACACTTCCTATAGTGTAGGAAGCATGTTACACCTCCCAAAAGAAGTCAGCGGCCCTTCACAAAAACCAAATCTCTTGAAACAAACATGATCTGAGATACTGCTGTTCTGCGCTGCCTGCATATGAAAGTTACTTTTGTACAGCAGGTAAGAGAATGAAGATCTGAGCAACAGTAACAGCTTCAAAGGTAGCCATCAAACACTTTGCAGTCACTCCCGTTGGACTCAAAAGTCTTTTACTCCCTTACCAGCCCTCACAAAGACCCTGCACACTCCATCATCAGATATTCTAATCTAGAGTCCTTCAGAGAACCTTCCCACAAGTCTAGAAGACTTAACAGAGGAATCTGGGCAGGATGCAGGCTCACACAGGGTCATGTTTCTCACCAAAATGGTATGGCTGTGATGTCTTCACTACATATCCAGTGTAAAAGAGGCAAATTCAGCAGGCAACAGTGGCCTTGTACTCTCCCTACCCCAAAGCAAACAAGGTTCAATAGCCTCCTGTAGTCAAAGAGCAGAGAAAGTTTGCTGGGAAGACACAACACAGTACCACTACTTCCAGATTCCTGGCCAGGAGACCTGGGCAGCCTGTTTACCCATGAAGCCTGGAAATTCCCTTACCAAGGGATTTAGTAACACATAGTAACACTACCTACTAAAGCTGCTTAGAAGCTGCTTGTAGAGCAAGAAAGCCAGTATATTGCAACAGGCTCCCATCCCCTCTTGCAGACACACTGGGGCACCACACAGCAGGAACAGCCTCGGTGGCATTCCAACTAACCCTCTACCCTTTCAAAGTGCAGCACCAGGGAGACAGTTTTATCAATCCATCATGATTTTTCATGAGGAAGGAATAAGGATTGAGAAACACGAGAGCAAATTAACCCTTAGCCCACATGAAAGAACAGATACCAGCAGCAGGTTCTACCTGCTCGCTCCAGATCTAGAGATGGAGATGACAAACTATTTGGACACATCGTCCCTCGTACTATAGCTTTGTCCCTCCCTGGGTCATGCTCCCAATTCTTCCACCATCACAACAAAGCAGCAGTAACCTGAGCATGAACCCTTCTTTCCCCCTCTCCCCATCCTCTTCCCCAGCTCCTAGACAGGCTCCGCTCAGCCAGGGTGCTATAAAGACGTAGGAAAGAAGAATTCACATTTCAGTGATGCTGTTTGACCCAAAGGGCATCCAAATCCTTGTTTATTTTCTGGGCTAGAGCACAAAGGCTCATTGTGGATGTACTAGGTTTGATGATGAAGTGGTAACGAGTTTCAGGCTTGTATCAAGCACAGAACCTCTCCCAGCAAAACCAAATAGTGTGATGAGTGTCTTTAGCTAGAACAGCCTAGACAGGACACAGAACCACCTCTATTTTGATCAGAGCAGTGTGGTTAGGGGGGGCTGAAAGCTTTCAGACAGGTACTAGGAGCTTATCTCCTTCCTGTCTGAGACCAACCCCCTGAGACCCCGGAGGAGTACAAAGCTGAGCTAAGCTCCATGGACGATGCTGGAGGCCTACAAGAACAATGCTGAGGCTGTGCAACAAAGCCTGGTTGCAAGGGGTGGCTTTTGTTGCCTCTGTGCCTGCATGTGGCCACGCACTGCTTTTCACGTAAGCCAGCAAAACACAGCCTTTCTATTGCCTGAATAGGAGCACTGACATAAGCCCTCAGCTGAACACAGCTGTGGGAGGCATGCCAGCATGGGTGCAGTCCAGCAGCCTGGCCACACGGGAAGCTGGAGGCCCCTCACTTGGCTAACGGTGCTCATCAGCTGGTACCAACCCCATCTCCCGACACACTGCATCAGTCTGAGCAGCCAGACACTGACACACCTCAAGCAATAGCCACCAGATAACCCAAGAGCTTGCTGGCAGAAAGCTTTCCGACATTCCTATCACAGCCACGAAATACTGCAGGTGTCAAAGTAATTATAGACCTGAGCCTCTCCCATCAGTACACCAGGCTCTGACACGTGGCTCAGNACAAAGTAATTATAGACCTGAGCCTCTCCCATCAGTACACCAGGCTCTGACACGTGGCTCAGAGGATTCTGGGCATGTGAAGCTCTGGCAGGAGAGCCACCTTCACCATAGCATAAAAGAATGCAGTAAGGGAGCTCTTGCTGCATGGCTGCACCTGTCCCAGGGTGTGGCTGTTGAATTGGGTATAAAAACCAGAGTTTTTGCACACCTCCACCCAAAAAAGTGCTTGCCCATTGATTCCCTGCTCAGAGCTATAAGACCTTGAAGGATGACCAGGCAGGGAAAACAGCAGATAAGGTATATATCCCTAGGCATGAACAGCTTTCAGGCAGAAAATGTGCAACCTAAGCAAGCTGGAGTAGAGAAGAATAAGGAGCCCTTTAGCCGTTCCTCACTGCCTTTCCCAATGAGATAAATATTCCCTGCTAGTTCAATCTTCCTTGGGGCTTCCTGGGAATTTTCAGGTAAGCGTGCCCTGGAGGACCAGGGGCTCTGTAAGAGCACAAAAGACCACTATTAGCTAAGCCTTCATCCCTAGTACCTTACACCTCCCTCCCCTGTAGCCCTGGAAGAGAGAAGTCCTTATTGTTTGCTGACAAAGGTGAGGGGAGCAGCTGGTTTTTAGAGCTCAGCCGTTAATGGCCCAGGTCTGGAGGTCCTGGGGCAGATTTTTAGGAGTCTGTTCAAGTCAGGCTCCACATCTGATTTTGCTGGCAGGTCTCATTTACAGCACAATGGGCTACAGCCACCCAGGCCCCCAGGCAAGTTTACCTTTCGCAACCCACCCAGGGGGTGGCTGGAGATTCCTTAACCCTGCTGGCATCTTCACCCCCCACCACCCCTAGTTCGAGATAAGCTGCTGGAAGCCGAGTTTACACATAATTACTACTCAAGCCACTCCAGACTGTGTGCTCAGCCCAGCCCTGATCACCCACAGCCTTGCACCCTGTGAATGGAGTCGTTTGCAGCTCTTGCCAGCTGCAGGGCCCGGGGATTTCGGGGCAAGGAAGCGGGTATGACTGCTGTGGGCCTGCATGGCCAGCTTGGCTGCGTGGCATACAGGACAGGTTCGTGGTAATCTGACCCGGGGATACCCCCAGTGGTCCCTAGTTTATGTGAAACTGCCTGCCCATTCCTTTGCAAAAGAGAAGGTGACCCAAGTGGCAATTATCAATTTATTAGAGAGAGGTTAAGGTGTTCCTGGACACTTGTTACAGTCGGGATGAGAGGAGTGAGATCAAGAAAGAATGTGTTTCGGTTTTTTTATATCTCTTTGGGTATCAGCTGAAGTTACATGCTCCAGTGCTCTAGAAACTGCCCTCACTTGGGGCTCCAGCTCTGCGTGACTGCTCCAGCGACACCCCTGCAAGCCAGGCTGCAGTTCCTGCGTGGATCAGGTGGCTTCACCATCCCAGGCTAAGACAAGATACCTAGACAGTACCTTGATGTCCTGGGCTGCCTAAAAACTACAGGTAGTATTACCTGGGCTGGAGTCCAGCTCACCTGCCAGCTCTTCGCTTAAAAGGGGGGGGAAGCAGCAGTGACTTTCCCAGAGAACAAAAGACCAAAGCACTCAAACGCAAAAAGGATCCGCGCTCGAGAAGACCACTTCAGCACGGCTGATGAACTTGGCTTCTTGCTGAGCCGTACCCTGTCTGAACGTTTACATCCCTCAAGTTTATGTTCGCACTCACGGCACTCGCCCGAACACACGTGGAACATCTGATTTTTTTCCTTTCCGGGGCTTTTTTAGGGGTGAACTGAAGGCAGCGTTCGGGATGAGTGTTGCGGAGCGGCTGCGGCTCCCCAGCCCAGGTACTGCCCCACTGAGCCCGGGCAGGCGGCACCGCGGCGGGATGCCCCGGCTGTCCCCAAGGGACTCACTCTCGAGCCCCCCGCAGAAAGCCACGGAGGGAGCCCCCAAGAGAACACGCGTACGAGCGCCGACGGCACTGTGCGTGACCTCCCGCCCCGCACCTGTAACACGAAGGGACGCGCGGCAGAGCTCCAGCGGGACAGAAACCTTGAGAAGTGATGGCACGACCCAACGGCACCAGCACACCCAGCGGGACAGGAATGGGATGGGGGGGAGAAGCGAGACGGGACGACAACGACACAGGACCGGCACCTCTGTGCCAGCACTTCAGCGAGCCGCGACACGAGTGGCACCGGCATAGGGATAACGACCCTACGAGACCGGCAACCACAGCACTCGGGGGGGAAGGGATGACCCTCCGACAGGACAGACCACGCAGCCCCAATGGGACGGGTCACCCCAACACGCGCACGACCCCAGCCTCAACTTACTTTCCAGCTTGAGCAGCGAGTCATACACCTTGCACTGTATCTGTCCCGTGCTCTGCATGGCGCACGACATCCACAGCCCTTCGTAGAGCGCCTGGGCCGTCACGATATTGTCCCCCGCGTAGGATGCCATCTTCCACTGGGGCATGGCGGTGCTGATGATGATGCCGATCCAGCCCAGGAAAGCCAGCACGAAGCCCAGGAGCTGCAGGCCCCCGCTGGCCATGTCTGCACGGAGCCGGGCTCGGGGCGGGGGGAAGTGGGTTTCGCTCCGCGGCGGCGGAGTTTGGCTGCGAGAAAGAAGGAGGGGAGCGCACAGGCAGCGCAGCGCAGCCCAGCCTACCCCAGCCCGTCCCGTCCCGTCCCCGCTCCGCTCCGCTCCGCGCACTGCCGGCCGCGCGCAGCCCCGCCGCGCCTTTAAACCCGCGCAAAGGGCGCCCCCTGGCGGCCCCGCCCCGCCCCGCCCCGCGGAGGTTGTTCCGCGGTGGGACGCGGCCCTTTGCATCCCCCTCCCACAGCCTTCGGGAGCATCGTTGAGGGGGATGTCGACATCCTCAGGTTAAGGGGAGCGCCTA